>JAQJVL010000193.1:278875-321375 GCA_035578905.1 Stictocephala bisonia | reverse complement strand
CTGAAGACAGCTTTGAGCAGACATTGTCGACGTGAATATTCCATGTCAACCCTCGATCGAGGTGTATTCCAAGGAATTTAGTCGACAGCACTTCTAAGACCTCGGTTTCGTCTAACATGACAGTTGGACTCAGTGCTGTGTCCATTTGTCGTAGGCAGAATTTTATGAAAGTTGATTTTGTTGGATTAGTTTTAAGATTGAGCTCATTGAAATGTTGGATAGAATTATTTAGCTCGGTGAAAGTCATGATTTCTAGTTCATTCTTTGATTCCGCGCTGAAACAGAGAGTCGTGTCATCTGCGTACTGGACGAGTTGTCCTTGTTGTAGCGATGAGCCAACATCATTGACATACAACAAAAAGAGCAGAGGACTGAGAATGGAACCTTGAGGGACTCCATATCTCAGACACCCCTCTCTCGATTGCATGTCCGAAATTTTGACGAATTGTTTTCTATTACTGAGATACGACTTGATCCAACTAAGTGGTACTCCTCGTATCCCGTAGTGTTCTAGCTTGTGAGACAGGGTGTTATGATCAACACAGTCAAAGGCTTTTGATAAGTCAAGAAACACACTTAGTGTGTCTTTTTGACTTTCAACTCCCTGCAATATCTTGTCAATTAGACGCACCACTGCGTCTACTGTTGACTTCGCACTTCGAAACCCGAACTGGTTATTAGATAGTAAATCATGTCTCTCCAAAAATTTGACTATTCGAGTGAGAAACATCTTTTCAAAGACCTTGCTAAAAACAGGCAAAATCGAAATTGGGCGATAGTTTTGGATGGAAAATGGGTCACCTTTTTTGAAAATGGGTATGACTTTGGCTGATTTTAGAGAGGAGGGGAAGGTTCCAGAGCAAAACGAGAGGTTAATCAAATGTTTAAGTGGCTTCAACAAATGCTTTGAGCATTGTTTTAAAAGCCATGTTGACACATGATTTATGTCACTCGATTTTTTTGAAGGAAAGTCTCTCATCACTCTAGCGATTTCTTCCTCTGTGACTGGAGTCAAAGCCATCGAGTTCACAGGTTTCCGCGCTATAGATAGTAACGGCTGAGTCTGACGTGGACTGAGTCCTTGGTCAGTACCAACCGAGGTAAAGAATTTGTTGAACTCTTCAGCGACTCTAGTTGAGTCACTAACTCGTTCATCTCCAATATTTATTTCAATTTGTTTGTCTGTGCGTACTTGTTTGTTATTTATTATGGCCCATGTAGTTTTGGTTATGTTTTTTGACGTGAGCAGTGCTTTTGTGGTGTCATATGCTTTGGCAGCTCTAATCACCTTTCTGTAAATTCTTTTGTAATTTCGAAAGAACTGTTTGAATTCTTCATTTATTGAGAGTTTAATAATTTCGGAGTAAAATAGTAATTTTTCTCTCGAAATTAAGATGCCTTTGGTGACCCATGTGCATTTTTGTTTTCTTGCTTTAACTTGAGATTTATTCAATGGACAGCTCACGTTCAGGTTAAAGTTGAAAATTTCTTCGAAAGATTTGAATTGCAGTTCTAAAGGATCCTTAAAATTTAGGAAGTTCCAAGTCTCTCGTGCAAGCAGAGAGTTTAGAAGTACAATGTTTGTGGGCCTCGTGTTTCTGGTTGTTTTTTTGGTGATTGGATCCCGTAATGGTTCTTGACCATTGATTAAAGCCTGTTGACCATAATGGTCTGATATGGCCGTGTTGATCACGGACACCCTACAGTCAGTAATGTTTGTGACAACGTTGTCAATAGCTGTCGCAGAGGTGCTGGTAACTCTCGTCGGCTTGTCTACCGACCAGACAAGCCCGAAGGACCTCAGCAAATCAGCAAGTCGTTCTGTCATGGGGGAATTGACATCTAAAACGTCTATGTTAAAATCCCCCATAACCACAAACTGTTTGTCTCTTTTCGTCACATTATTCAGAAAAAGTTCAAATTTAGTAAAGAATTGTTCTTCATCTCCGTTTGGGGACCTATACAGTCCAATGATTTGCATTGGAATGTTGTTAGTATCAATGTTTACCCCTGAAACTTCAAAGTCTTTGTCAGTTGAACCATTGATTACTAAAGGGGTAAATGAAAAATTATTCCGAACAAAAATTGCTACACCTCCGCCTTTGGCTAGGGTGCGACAGTAGAAATTAGCCAATCTGTAATTTTGAATTTTGAAATGAACAATGTTGCTGTTACTGAAACCGTGTTCGGTAATAACTAGCACATCAGGATGAAGTTCTTCGCACATCAAAAAGAGTTCATCTCCCTTATTTGTTGCCATTTGCGCATTTTGATGCACCAATGACATTTTTTTATAAATTGATTTTTTCAAATTTGAATTTTGTTGCGATTTGAAGTCAGTCAATTTAGATTGGGGGCTAGATGTGGGTTCCCTAAAAAACTATTAGAATTGAAATTTGTCCTTATATTTATATTTAGTGGTGACACGGATTTCACGGCGTCAGCAAATGTCTCATGCCGGAGTGTGATGGGCTGCGTGGCTCGTGGGGGAAGTGAGCTGCGTCGAGGGATGGAGCGGGAGTTCCGGGCGGCTACTGCTGCTGATTGGCAACTAGGAGGAAGACGTCTGGTGAGGGCTTCCACTATCATTCTTGCCAGCTGACACTTTCCCTGCCACCTCAGATGCATCCCGTGCCTCGTGAAATGCTTCCTTGGTATGTTATTAAATTCCAGCACGGGTATACGATGTCTGGCAGCTAGTTCTTTTATATAAGCATTTACGAGTGCAGTTTCTTGATTGATGTTATGGGTGGCAGGTAAGTCGTGGCGTTGTGGAAGCGTGGCTACGATGAGCGTGGTGTTGGCAGGCGTAGAGGTGATCCTCTTCTCTAGATGGTTGTAGAGATTGATTTGTTTACCATCAGCCAGATCGTTTGAGCCCGCAATGATCACATCACATCGCCTTCCCTTCACCGGTTGCTTGGGGTGAGTCGTCACTACTTGCAGGAATTTAGCTCCAGGTTTGCAGGTACCAGTTACGGCGGCTTGGTGATGGAGAAGCTGCGACGTTATCCCTGCAATGTGGCGTGCGTGACTGTCTCCCTCTATCACGACCGACTCAAATGGGATAGGTGGGTACGGTATGGATAAGCGTGTGGCGGGTGGTTTTGATGGTCTTCGAGATTTGTTATTGTTATTGGTAGGTTTCTTGTAGTTTCTCATTTTGTTACTATTGGATGCATAGGATTGTGTACTTTTGGTTGCAGGATCACAGTGTTTCTTATGTTCCACCAGTGTCCATGGGCCATTCATAATATTGCAGTTACATGATTGAGCTTGATTTTGCAATGAGTTTACTTCAGCTTCTAAAACTTCAATTGTAATTTTTAGTCTCTTGATCAATTCTTCCTTTTCTTCTAGTTTCAGGGCAAGCTCAGCAGATGGTTTCGATAGGACAGTAGTATTTCGATAGGACAGTAGTAAAGACTGATTATTTCACTTGTTTATATTAGTTTCATTAATCAGCTGTTGGAGTAAATAAACAACTTAAATAGTTCTGCAGTAAATACTGGACCAAACCTAACCACAACCACGGTACCAAGAAAATACGCTAGGTATCACGACGAGGCTGCACAGTAGACTTTTACGTCACATGGGCGAAATCACCTTATTTGATTACTCTACAACTAAAATACTGGTAACTAAATCTACCAATCACATGGAAGCATTCAGCTAAATATTAGGCATGTTATTTACCACGCATCAGCTGGAATTGTAAACTACGGGAATTAGAACATTATTTTTGTGTTTTTTGTTGCCATTTTGCCCATGTGACGTCATAGGAGATTCGCGTGATACCTCGTCTTTCCTAGGGGTACCGTGAGCACAATGCACTTTTGCACTATACAGATGCCAGTAGGTACATGTTTTGTATTACTGAATGCAATAAGCACAACATAAATCAACGTAAACCTTGTATGTAGGACGGGTACTCTGCTAGTTTGTAATATGTATGTTGTCAACATAAAAGGTTAAATAAAAATATTATAAATTAGAATGTAACCTTAATGAATTTGTTGTAACTATCCTTAACCGTCATATAAATAGGTAGTTGTGGCATGTTTTCACAGTGAAATGTCTTATACTTACATAGTAGGAACAAGTTATAAGAAATGTTTGAAGCATATTTTTAGATCTTTAGCCACTTATTATGACACCTCTCATTCTAAATTTGAACAAACCAAAAACTACAAGTTTAAGAAAGTTAACCTTGTTTTTACAATAATTATATTATACTGTATCAAATTCTTGTTTGTGATAAGTATATAAGGTAAGATTTTCAATAATAAACACATTATTAGTGGAGAGTTCCTAGATAAACATGCCTTTTATAACATGTAAACGGTTTTTTCTTTTAAAAAGTAAATAAAATAAAAAGAGAACCAATCCAAGAATTGATATTAAAAAAAAACCCATCTGGTCAGAGTTTTATAGAAACTGTCCATGCTGTACACTATTAAAAACTACATATATGTTTCATTGATTATTTTAACTAAATAGTATAGTAAACCAGGTAAAAGAGTAACGATTAAATAGAAAATTACTATATTAACTTGAAGTTGGTTATATTATATCAAGGGAGATGTAGTTACTTTAAATACACCACTTTGCCTGCCCGCCTTGTAGTTGGGGTGGTGGGGGGACATCTATATACGGGAGGAAAAAATATCAAAAAGTAACACATAAAATGGGTTAATTAAGTCATTTTAAGAAGGAATTTTTATTCACAATTTTCAATAAAATGCACTCCTGCTGAACTATTGAATATTCAATTGAGAGAGGATCCAATATTGAAATGTTCACCCCAAAATTTCATGTTTTGCATAAGTTTTTTGAAATGGCACAAAAAGTGTTTCACTTATGTACATATTTAAAAGAAGCTAATAAGTTTACCTATCAGAATCTTTTTAATTTTCAGTTGAAATGTGGCTAGAAAAGATAAATATAATAGTCTAAAGTAATATAACATGTCTAAACACATGCTCAGCAATTTTCGCCCGTTTTGGACTCATATGAAAAACATAGCCGCACTTTGAAAGTTGGTAAAATTTGTGTTTTTCAAAAACGAATTTTTATTTTGACTGATAGTGGAAAATTAGTTGATTTTTGAAAAAAACTTGTGTAAAAACTTAACTTTTAGGAATTGGCTTGCCTAACAATTTACTTTTGAAAAAAAAATTCTAATTCACCTATACAAAGATGTTAGAATTTGATTGTTCATGTTTTTTACACTAAAATGCTGTGATTTAACCTCAAATATATCAACAAGTTTTTATTTAACTAAAAAGTTGGACATAGTTTTGTTTGTTGAATATAAGTCAAGTACGATTTTTAAATGCTCGTAAAAAATAATTATATCCTTCAAAGGCAATCATTTTTAAAAAGCAAATTTTGAAATTTTACATAGTAAAGATAATGATTTTCAAGCCTTTTTTATTTATATCAAATTTTAAATAATGACAGTTTACAGCTGTCAACAATTTATAATTCGGCCGTTATAAATAAAAGACTAACAAAATACATACGTTTTTGAATTGTATGCCAATAAATGTATGTTAGAAATTCCTAATTTTACTACTTGACAGCTGTCAAATGTCATAATATTTTAAAATAAGAAGAGACTTTTTAACTTAGAACAAAATTAGAGACTTTATTTATTATTATTAATTAACAATGAGAATAATATTACATTTTATGCCAGTGAATTATTACATTTCCATCAAAGCAACATCAACTCGCTACTTATCTTATCTTCAGTTACGACGGTGTCTGCTTGTTTAACTGGAGTTGTTTCATTAATAACTTCATCATTTTCACCAGATATGGGTGTAACATTTGTGCAGTTTATCCCAAGACTATTTGTGCATGAGGTAGAACATTCTACAACCATGAACGTCATTTCTTCACAACCACAAGCTTTGCCACAACCCGTTATAATAAAACAAACTATAACTTTTAAAATGTTATAATGAGCAGCCATTGTTTTAATTTTTTTAGTCTGCAAAAGTTGCTATTTTTAATAAAAATTAAAACTTAAATCAATGAAAACATTTCTATAATTTGAATAATTAAAACAAGTAATTTTCAACAGTTACCAGCCTTAAAAATCTTCAGTGAAACTGGAAGAAACCAAGATTTTTTATTCTCAACTATCTCGTATATTTGTTTGTTACATGTATACATGACTGTTTGTGTCAAATTTATGAAATTGTGTGAAATCACGATTTTTCATCAGAAGCATTGATGTATCATTATTTAATTGCTGAAATCGCAATAAGCGACCTATGAAACCTCTAGTTCAATATTTTGAATATGCATTTCTATTGTTATATGTATATATATATATATATATATATATATATATATATATATATATGTATATATATATATTCTTCGTCCACTATCTTGATTTTTCCGGAATTTCCAGCTTTTCATTAGTAATTAGCAGCTTTTATAAGCGCGTGAATAAGATTCAAAAACACAAATCATGGATTTATACATATTTTGTTATATTTTATTCATAAAAAACATGATAATGGAGGGAAAATTTAAATTTCCAATGGCGTAAAAATATTGTAAAAATTGATTTTGTTTTACAATATTTTTATGTTAAAATAACAATAAACAACTTAAAAACCCTTAATTACTAATTTTGATTAAAATCTGTAGTGTATATTTCAATTTATTCCAATTATTGACTTTTTTTGTTTACTTGTTGTTTAGTATATACTGACACATACTCGGACTTTACAATTGGTGTATTTATGGTGTAGAGACCTTACTTAACAAGTTGAAAAATGTTTCAAATCGATTTATCTACTTTCTATTTAATATTAACTTTCCTAAATTTTTTACCTGGTTTCCTGTACTAACAGTATGTATATATATATATATATATATATATATATATATATTTTTATTAATTAATACTCTTTATTTAGCTAAATATGACTTCATACCTTTATCTGGCTAAATATGACTCCATACCATTTGGAAATTGTATTAAAATTGATTACCGTTTGTAGTATGAATGTTAACTGAAACAAAAAACTAAAGTGAAATAGTTGAAATCGATAAATTATTTTTGAAATCGATAAAAAAAATTCATATACTGTAAAATACATTTACGATATACTTGAGTACATCTAAGTAGAGTCAACGTGTATATTTCAGTTTATATAATTGATTTTTAGAGTCATAAGATGATAAATAATTTAAGAAAATCTCAAATTTTACAATAAAATGCTTTACTATGTGAGGCATTCCGCCTAGAATGTAGGCATGGTCAGACATCAACATAAAATTCTAATTTTAAAAATTACATTACACATATCCATTATATAAAGTGTTAAAATTAGAACTTTATGTTGATGTATGACGATGGCTACATTCTAGGCGAAAGGCTTCACATAATAAAGCATTTTATTGGAATATTAGAGAATTTCTTAAATTATTTCCAATTTCCAATAAAGAACTCAAAGAAGAAATCATAAGATGATGTTACAGCATGAAACGTGTGATTGTATATAACAATTTGTATCTCTCTTTTACTTATATAGCAGGAAATTAATTACAATCATTATACTTAAATGTTTGCCAAACATGGTTGGGTTGGTTATGGTTTTCCTAATGTTGGTAGTTAAAGATCTGATATCGGAATTTAATCAAGGGAAAGGAATTTGGTAATCACCATTCCAGCTACGATATTAGAGATCTAATAGCAAGGTTTGGTAGTATCTAGTAATTGTTAATTTTTTAAGTGAAATCACATACTTATTCAAGTTGACTTTAATAACACGAAAGAAGTCTAGAAAAATGATATATATATATATATATATATATATATATATATATATATATGTATATAAACCAATTGTTGTTTTCACCATGCATCCATTTGGGTTTAAGTGCCAGAGAGAACATTACAGTCCTAACTTAGCCCCTTAATAAAGGCATTTTTCATTTGATTTCATCCATCATCTGTAAATCTTTGTTCTTATCACCATGTATCCATTATCTATGAATGTTTTTTGTTATCACCATGCATTTGTATAAAATATAAACAATTGTTTGCTCCTATCACCATTTATCCATTATCTATAAATGTTTGTTGTTATCACCATGTATTTGTATAAAATATAAATAATTGTTTGTTCTTATCACCATATATCCATTATCTATAAATGTTTGTTGTTATCACCATGTATCCATTATTTAAAATTGTTTCTTGTTATCACCATGCATTTGTATAAAATATAAATAATTGTTTGCCTTTATTACCATGTATCCATTATCTATAAATGTTTCTTTTTATCACCATGCATTCATAATATATAATTGTTTGTTGTCATCACCATGTATCAATAATCACCTATAAATGTTTGCTTTTATCACCATGCGTACACAATATATAATGGTTTGTCATTATTACTAAGAATAACGACCATATGTCGTTACAACAAATCCATCGATTTGGGGTGGAATGTTGTAAAAAGCTTTACAGTCCTAACTTAGTACCTTAAAATAGATATTTTTTAATTCATTTCTTGCAGTATCTATAATAGATCATTACTATGCAGCCATCATATATCATGTCTTTTTATCACTATGCATTCATAATATATAGTTGTTTGTTTTTATCACAATGATTCAGTAATCTATAATGCCCCGTTGATCTCTTAATGCAACCATTATCAATAATGGTTTGTTGCTATCACGATTATAGAACGATGATCATCCATGATCAACCTATAAATTAAGTGACATGGGATTCAGTAGGTGAACGGTAAGCTTCATAAATTATACTATGTCAGCTTATAGAATAAACTACAATCAATGGATAGGTTATAAATGAAATTATTAATATATAAAAGCAAAATTTCCATTTGCTTGAAAATACCAGCAATAAAATATGTAATAGTGACTCGTAAACTTTGAAAACTTTAACACACTTAGTAAAAATCGTACATAACACTGTATGTTCGGTAAACGTATATAGATTTGTTTATTTATTTGACGCAAAATGGACGACTGCAAAAAAAATGTCAACACAATGAACATCATGAAAATAGATTAAAATATATCAAGAAAGGTGGTATGTGTTAAATATATTGAAAAGAGATACAGAAATGAAATCATGTCGAGTAACTATTTACCCTCAAGAAAGATAGATAGAGTATTTTCTAAACACAGTTTATAACAGCAATTAAAATCTATCGTTTTATAAATTATTATAAACCAAGGATAGGTGTAATGCATTGAATGTAAATACAACAAATAACATCATCTACCATCTGGTTAGGGGATGATATATATCAGTTAAGTTAAGACATTAATGTTCATCACAATAATATCAAGGAAGAAGGTGTATCACGCAAAGCTAGGAAAGCCACGCCGATCACTTCATTTACCATATTTCAAAGGGTGGTATCACCTTAAAACAATACTCAGCATCTTCTTGATAAGAGGAGACGATATTTCAAGAAGGTTGGTAGGGTGAGCTATTGTAGAAGGAATGGAACAATGATATCAAGGCACGTCGATAACTTAATTTACTTAGGTATGTTCTAAGTAAAATACTCAACATCACGATAATAGGAGACGAATATCAAGGAGATCGACAGGGTGAGATATTGTAGATGGGTACAACAATGCAATCAAGCCACGTTGATCACTAAATTTAGTCTATTGCAAAGGGGTGGTATCTTTTAAGTAAATACTCAACATCACGATAATAGGAGACGAATATCAAGGAGATCGACAGGGTGAGATATTGTAGATGGGTACAACAATGCAATCAAGCCACGTCGATCACTAAATTTAGTCTATTGCAAAGGGGTGGTATCTTTTAAGAACAATACTCAACATCACGATAATAGGAGACGATATACCAAGAAGGTCGATATGGTGAGATATTGTAGAGGGAGGGATACAACAATGCAATCAAGCTACGTCAATAATGTAATTTACCCTCTTGCAAAGGGGTGTTATCTCTTAAATACAATACTCAACATCAAGACAATAGGTGTCACTAAATTAATGGGGTCGATAGGTGTAAGATATTGTAGAGTGACACAACAATGCAATCAAGCTACGTCAATAACTTAATTTACCCTCTTGCAAAAGGTTGGTAGCTCTTAAATACAATACACAACATCAAGAAAATAGGTGGCAATAAATCAAGGGGGTTGATAGGTGTGAGATATTGTAGAGGGATACGAAAATTCAATCAATCCACGTTAAGCATTTCACTCACGCTCTCAAAACGATGTAGAGAGGTACATCGATTACTTCAACTATCTTGTAGCTAGACGATAATGTTTCCTAAATACCATTCTCGACACCGAGATAATATGGTAAGGTAAATCAAGGAGGTCGATATTGGAGATATATTTAACAATGAAATTAAACCCCATCTATTAAATCAGTGACCCTCTAGCAAGGGGATGTTAAATCCTAAATACAATAGGTTAACAAGGAGCTGTTGCTAGTTTGACGTAAATCCATTAACTTCTTATGGTATTTGAAACACTTATACTTATAATTAAAATGCGTTCACACATATTCGTTAAATACAAATACATTTATTATATAATAAATGCATATGTGTAAATGTATCTTACTACTCATGAAACACTACATGAAATATTAAAAATATGTGATCGCTAAATTTTAAAATCTAATTTACAAAGCACACTATTACATATGTTTTGAACTGACTTTGAGATCATTTGTGTAATAAACGCTTATGTTTATAAGGGGAAAACTAATACATATTAACGTTTGTAGCCGAAGATTATTTATCATACATTATTTACTATTTTTTATCCCTAAGGGATTAAGTTTAACTGCAATATGTGGTGGAATGTCCTCTCGTCCTTAATATATTTCGATGATTGCTCTTAACAGTAATTACCAACAAAGAGAATGACGACAAGTTTATATCCGTTCTACTTATCCACCTCCCCCCCCCCCCCCACACACACACACACACACACACACACACACACACACACACACACACACACACACACACACACACACACGCATGCACGCACACACGCATGCACGCACGCACGCACGCACGCACGCACGCACGCACGCACTCACGCACGCGCGCGCACACGCACTCACACACGCACGCACGCACGCACGCGCACACACACACACACACACACACACACACACACACACACACACACACACACACACACACACACACACACACACACACAGGTATTGGTTGAACCCTGAAGATAATTGTGTCCCTAGGGTGCTGTCGTGGAGGCTCAATTGAAGCTTTACGTCCCTAACTGAGCTGAAAGTTGGTACTTCATTCGTAAAATCAATTTCACGCACAGGCCTACAGACCTAAGGGAAGGTTACTTTGAAAAATTACAATAAAATATGAGGTGTCATAAAGTAGCACACAACTGCTGAAAAATTGCAATAAAATATGAGGTTTCATAAAGTAGCACACAACTGCTGAAGAACTACAATAAAATATGAGGTGACATAACGTAGCACACAACTGCTGAAGAATTACAATGAAATATTAGGTGTCATAAACTAGCACACAACTGCTGAAGAATTACAATAAAATATGAGGTGCCATAAAGTAGCGCACAACTGCTGAATAATTTCAATAAAATATGAGCTGTCTTAAAATAACGCATAACTGCTTAATGAATTACAATAAAATATGAGGTGTCATAAAGTAGCGCACAACTGCTAAAAAATATTGTCTAAAAACATAATCATAAAAATTATAAATTCTTTCGTACTCTGTGCAGTGCATAAACCCTAATAGGCTGTAAGTACACAAATGTTTTGTGTATATTTCAACCATCCAGCTGAACATTTACCATCTTTATTTAATACATTAAAACATCATTCTAAGCTATGTAGAATAACTTTAATTAAAGACATACTTTGTGGAAATATAAATCTAGTTTCAAATTTGCATCACAATAAGTTGAAGCAGGAAATAATGAGTAATGCTGTTTGGAATTTCACATTAAAACCTCGGTGAAAATGGGTTAAGCCTTCAATAAACAAAGACTTGGAGTCAGATGACTCCATTTGTTTGTGGCTAAGTGCTTATTGCATTTACTGTGTTCAGACTGGTTATATTTCATTCAACAACTCATTTAGATATTGAATTTCAAATATTATGTTACTAACAAACTGTAAAATTAAGAGGGATGTATGCCCTAAAAGTATTTTCACGGTTTTATTTCAAGTGAATTGTAAAAATACTTAAGTGGCATGTGTTGTAAGTAGAACTTATATTTTCCAGTGACTGCCACGTCAAGATTATATATGCATTATAATAATAATAATAATAATATATTTTATTCCATCCAACATTTGTACAATATTAACAATGTATTAATTAGCTAGGAAATTCAAGCCATCATTTCACGTAGGCGATGGCTAGCGCAGGTGTGTTTTGCATGAACAATGTTCTTATCAGTCCAATAGATTATCACTTGATAAGGACGGTCACTGCAGTATGTGCTTGTCCCATACGCTATCTTCACTAAATTAATAGTAAGCTGCTAAATACGGTTTAACAATAAGCTAAGTGGTGCTTCACAATTACAATATTGAAGCTTGAATTATCAATTTAATCTAACAACTGTACAAAAAAGGCATCGCCTCCTCAATGGTAAAACAAGTACACTATTTCTCAAGGAAAGTCTTAATACTTTACACTAAGATATCAAACATATAATCAATTTTGCTTTTGGTAAAAAGCCATTTCTTAATTCTAGATATAAATATAGTCAGTCTTTCACATTGTTTAAGGTGTTGTGGTAATTGGTTGTACAGTTTAGGTCCTAAGTATATGAAACTTTTATTAAAAAATGATTTATTTACCTTTGGCCTAATAAACAAACCTAAAGTAGCACTTCTAGTTCCACTATAAAGCCTATTAACTGCCGTGTTGCCACTTCTGATATAAAATACTTTCAAGACCTTAAACGCAAAAAGATGACGAATTGGCAAAATATTCAGCTGACAAAAAGATTTATTTTTAAAATTTAAAAAATAAAAAAAATAATAAATAATAAAATAAATTAAATAATAAATAAATAATAAATTAAATAATAAATAAAAATTTTTATTTATTATTTAAAAGATAACCAGACGTTTCGTTCATCCTGTGATGTGGCATCTTCAGTGGTTTCACTCAGCCATTATACCATTGACGATGCCACACCACAGCATTGGCGAAACGTTTGGTTATCATGTAACTATGTAGATACCACCTTGACGTGGCTGTCACAAGAAAATATACATTCTAGTTATTTTATTATTGGATTTTAATTTATGGAGTTAATGAATTAGGTTCATTTAAATTTATCTATGTTTATGTATTAATACACATACAAAAAAAATTTCATACTAAGGTTCTTACAAAATGTAGTTGAGTTGTCTTTAAGTGATAAAACGTCAAAGCTTCGTGGATAAATTATATATCCTGTTTTAAACACTTATAAAGGAAGAAGCACTAAGTCATTATTGCCTTATATAATTCTTTAATAATATAATTGTCAACAAATCCTTTTATTTTATATATTTAAAATTTCACTAATATTATTTTGTAACATATATTTGGTAAATCTACATATTTTTTATTCACATATGTATGTTTTTTAATGAATTATATCACAGCTTCCGAAGAGTTTTCAAAGGAGTACAACAAATACTATCACTATAGACCACTGCAGAATTATATATTAAAAATATTAGCTAAATATTTAGTCTCTTTAAACTGAACAATGCACTTAAGTGTTATATATCACTTTAAATAAGCATTCCACTTAATTTACGACTTTCCATTTGTTTACTGGACAGCAAAATACTTATTTTACATTTAAAATTAATTTGAAGAAGTTATAATCCCCCAATTTTATGCTCGTCCAAATCAATATAAAAATAAAGTAAACTATTATGCTGGTTATAAGGTATAAATAAAAAAAACATAATTTCTATTTCACTAAAAAATTTTCAAGGCAGAAAAAATACTGAAGAGTCAATATAAAGCTAAAATTTTCTTTCTTAAAAAAAATAGAAAAACTAAACTTGGCTAACAAAATTCTCAGATCTAAAATAACAGTTTATTTGTCATGCAGTGTCTTCACACACCAACTCAGATTATGGTGCCGGTTATTCTAGCTCTCACAATCTCATTAGTCCAGATCTACTTTAATTAACCTTTATAAATTTTAATTGATGATTTTAATAATTTTTTATTATTTTTATGTAAACCTAATTTATTTAATTTCCTTCCTATCTTGATAATGTAGGTTGTTAGATCACGTTATTTCCATAAACTCAAAAAAGTGTATTTAAATAAATTTTTAATTCTATCAAAATGAAATAGCATGGGTAATTATGATACACATGCTTATGAATATAAATAATATCCATTTATCTTAGTAAATAACTTAAATTACTAAAACTTACACGAAAGGAATGATGTAATAAATATATACAATTATTGTACTCTAGTAGTAATTTGAGCTCCTATTTTAATTTTATAACCCTATTCTTTTACTCTAAAACCCAACTAACTATATACAGGGTGTTCGGTAAAAGTGTTCCAATAATTTATGATGTTATTTTACGCATTAAAATAAACAAAAAGTTCCTATAAACATAGGTCCTAAAACCTATAGTTTTCCGTCTATCTGTCTGTATGTGTTTTTTACATAAAAATTTATAAATTGAGAACCACTTATAGTACAGTTATGAAATTTTGGAGTTATGTTTAACTTCTGTATTCCCACTTGAGAAAAAAATAGGAAAAAATATCTTTATCCGTTTTAAAATGGCGGCCAATCGAAATTTTGATGATGCAAAAACCACACCCTGTATAAAAATGTTACTAGAATAATAAAAATTTGGAAATGTTTTTCTAAAACTAATGGTGTTTATTTCATTAAAATCAGACAAAAACAACTGAGCTGTATTAAAACGCATAAAACCATGTTTTACATTAGTACACAACAGGAAGTATACTTTTCTAGAGTGTTGTAATCTGAAAAGCTGATTTAAAGCCAATGATCTGATTATTGTGAACATAAATGTTTTACATTAGTACATACTCATTGAATATGAAGGTCAAATAAAAAAAATAGAAAACAACTAACATTTATTAATGGTAAATTTATTACATTTAGAAAATTAAAATTATTAAACTTATAATAATTGTTCAAAGTGGCGGCCTCCGTTTAAAATGCAGGCATCCAAGCGCCTCCTCATTGACTGGCGGACTCTTTAAAAAATGCCAGGTGTCTGCTGAATTGTAGCAATGCCGTTTAATATCCTTGCTCGCAACTCTTCGATGTTATCTACAGGAGTGGAATAAACCAGTGACTTTAGGTGGCCCCATAGGAAAAAGTCTAAAGGATTAAGGTTGGGGGACCTAGCTGGCCAAGGAATTGGGCCTCCACGACCGATCCATTTGTTGTTGTACGCTCCATCCAAATAGTTTCTAACATTTAAACTGAAATGGGCTGGAGCACCGTCCTGCATAAACCACATACTGTTGCGGGTATTCAGTGGCAAATCCTAAAGAATAGTTGGAAGGTCATCAGTAAAAAAATGTAAATATGTCTGGCCATTAAGAATGTTCGGTAAAAAGCTTACAAACAAATTGTCACCAATTATGCCAGCCCAAACATTTAAAGAAAACTGATATTGGTGATTAACCTGTGTAATTGCATGTGGGTTATCGATGGACCAAATGTGTGAGTTGTGAGAATTAATAATCATTGTTCTTGAAAATTTGGCCTCATCCGTGAATAACACCTTATTCAAGAAATGTCGGTTCACACATTTTCGAATAAACCACTGAGAAAGCTGGATTCGGGGATGGTAATCACGAGGTAGCAGTGAGTGAACTTTTTGTACGTGGTAAGGATGAAGTTGTTGTTCATGTAGTATAGTCCAGATTGTTTCACAGCTAACATTGAACTGAAAACCAAGTTCTCTAATACTTGTTGGGGTGGTCTGCTATGACATCCAACATGGATTCTTTCAATTCAGGTGTTCTTACTGAAACCTGTCGGCCAGAGTTACCTGTTTTTTGGTGTGAAAAGCTTCCAGTCTCTGCAAGTCGTCGATGAGTTGTTGAAAATGTTTTATTACAAGGTAACACACGATTTGGAAAACGTTCCTGATACAGTCTTCTTGCCTCAGTACCACTACAATTAGCAAGGCCATACATTAGATGCATATCTGCCATTTCTGAATTGGTAAAGTTATGAATTCAATTATTTTCCATTTATTGTTGATAATGAAACGAAACTAAACCACAAACACTCACTAATTAAAGCAAACAATTAACTACAGTATAACTAATTAAAATTGCATGTTTTAATGCAATACTAAAGTACTTGGCACAAAGCTTTTACAGTACAGAATAAATAGGTTATTTAAGTTACGAGTTAATGCCAACAATGACAGAAACATTCTTTTATAACCTTAAATAAACATATGTTCACAATAATCAGATCATTGGCTTTAAATCAGCTGTTCAGAGTACAACAGTCTAGAAAAGTAGACTTCCTGTTGTGTACTAATGTAAAACATGGTTTTATGTGTTTTAGTACAGCTCAGTTGTTTTTTATCTGATTTGAATGAAACAAACACCACTAGTTCTAGAAAAACATTTAAAAATTTTTATTATTCTAGTAATATTTTTATACAGGGTGTAGTTTTTGCGTAATTAAACATCAACATTTTCGATTGGCCGCCATTTTGAAACGGGTAAGGATATTTTGTTCATATTTTCTTCTCAAGTGGGAATACAAAAGGTAAACATAACTACAAAATTTCATAATTGTACTATAAGTGGTTCTCAGTTTATAAATTTTTATGTAAAAACCACATACAGACAGATAGACGGAAAACTATAGGTTTTAGGACCTATGTTTATAGGAACTTTTTTGTTTATTTTAATGTGTAAAATAACATCACAAATTATTGGAACACTTTTACCGAACACCCTGTATATATATATATAAAAGAAAAAAAAACATTAACACTGCTTTGAAATGATGAATTAAATCATGTGAAATTAAAATTAAATAAACATTTGGACACTATAATGACTGTTTGATATCAAATCATAATACATTAGTTAAAACACTTTTATTTATTCAATAATATAATGCATAAAAGTAATTACTACAAATTAATCCAATTTATTTGCTAAAATCTTATATACCAACATAATTTTTAAAATACAAGTATTTACATGAAGAGAACTACAATTTAAAATATAAACTTTATTTTAAAACAAATTAAATTACATTTTTAAATACTATTTTTTATTTTGTCATTGTTTGTAACTTTTTCACTAACGAACAATCTTTCAAGTTGGTTAAAATTATGGAAGAGAACGCAAAAATGCTAACAGATACGTGCCAGGGATATGAACCCTTCATAGTTTGACGGCGTAAACATTTCATTAAAGTTCTAGGTTCTACTGCACTGTTATACATTGTATCGCAGTAGATCAAATTGGCATATTTATCACATAAAGATAGCAGAAGTAATGAACCATACTGGAGCTCACGTCATTACACTCCTCATTGAACTACTATCTAACCAACACAGAGACTGTACGAGCACTTGAGTGTAATGACAATCACACAGGCTTCAATAACATACTAGCAGTAGAATGCTTGCTGGGTTATTTTTTCTTGTGTGTTTGAAATAAATATAAATATATAGAAAAAAGTAGTGTGTGAAAACAATTTTTTGTTTCATGGTTCATTTTGTGTCGTTGTTTAAGATGATTTATAAATATCCTCAAATACTCTTATAAAATCTAGAAAGTACATCTTTATATTTTAGGAATTAGAAAGTAAATGTGGTTTTTATTTTTTTTAAATAATAATAAAAACGTTCTTAAAAACAAATAAATATTTTATTGAAAACGTAAATTACTAATTCTGTGAAATCTAACTTTTATATACTTTGACCAGTTAAAAATCAAATAACTTACCATTTCAGTACAATTTCGTGTATTTTGTACGTGTAATAAACTATATTCTTATTTTTCTTTATATTCAATTTCTTCTGTGTACGAAATTTACGTCGTAAAGTTGATATTTTTTTAGAGTTTTGGATCGAGTTCCACTATGCGAAAGAAATATTACCAATTATAACAATTTCTCACGAGAGACATTTTTAAAATTCTGTATTTAAAAGTAGTGAAAGGAAACGCTGCATGCACTTTGACAAATAAGTGTGCTGCTTATTGTTGCATGCTAATCTCTGGGGTGGCATGCGTGCTAAACTGCTTGTCAAGTAAAGCAACTTTAAGTTAGATCGTCTGCTTCAACCTAAGGATCTTTTTTAAGTCTCGAAAAAATGTGTTCTAATCCTGTATTTTGTAAAATGTTATCATGTATTTAAAAGACAAAAGTAAATGCGTATTTGAAGCTTCTATAGTCTTTGTTGAATAATATCAGGGAAATTATTAGAAACTCCACCACCTCAACGCAATCTCACTGTATTCACATAAATGGTGTATCAGCTGTTTAGTATAGGTTTTATGAAAATGTTCCTGTCGAAGTAAAGATGTAAAGTACACTGTACTTCAGGAATTCTATATTCTTAGCAACTTGTAACTGGTAAATTGGGACTTAGTAACTATAGACCAACCACCCAGTAAATAAACTAGTGCAGAACCAAATTTGAGAAGGGCCATAACTGCATGACACCTTTAAGAAAAAATGAGTCAACTCTGATATGATTCAGATTTTATAGTTCCAAGATAATTTTGGAAAGAATTACCCTCATTGTGATTCCGGCCTACTCATAACATGAAAGCCATTTCCAGCCAACTTCAATCTATTATTACAAAACATTAAACAAATACTAATACGACATGCATACGTTAAAACAACAACTATTTAATAGGAAACAGAAAAAATTTACTTATGGAAAACAATAAAATAATTGATAATATTAAAGCATTAACTATTAGAATAATAAACAATACGTACTAAAAATAAATAAAAACAGCACTATCCTGCTTATTACCTATGCGTGTTCTGTAAATAGAGTGAATATTTACATAGGATTTTAATATTAAAAATGTATGTCTTTCAAATATACATAAACAGTTTTACAAAGAAGAAAATTCAACTCGACTAGTCACTGTTGCTAGTAATGTGGCTACTATAAATCGAAAAAATTTAATTATTAACTACAATTAAGATTTGAAGTTGAGTCTAGCTTGTTTGATTTTAAATATATATATCGTTATGAATAAAACATAGGATATAAAGATAATAATAATTAATTAGACATTAACCTAAAGCATCTATTTTAAAATAACACTGTTATGAGTAAATTAAAGTGATGGAATAGATGTATAAGACAAACAGATATTTTCTAAATAGTTAAAATAGACTTAATGAAGTGAAATAAGTCCTATTAATAATTGTTTCACTATTTTCATATTAAGTTGAAGTTAAGAAAATACGGTACACATTTTAATTAATTGATAATCAGTAAGATAAGGTTTTTAAAAGTCTAAAGAACTTATATTTTTGTATCATTAGGAACATTATCATACAAATATGGTCTAACATACTGGAAAGGACCCTTAAGAAATTGATTTATTCTCTTTGTAAATCCTTGGAGACGATTTATGACAAATCTTGTACAAAACATATGTAGCAGTATCTCTCTATTACCACTCCTAGCGAAAAAATCCTTGAACCTTGACCTTGAATGGAACATGTTTTGGATAGGGAAGATATTTAAAGATTTGTAAAAGGGAACTCTTACTCTAAGCTTCTTCAGGATTATTCGTAAAAAATAATTTTGTGTAGCACTCAACCTCTTAAATAAAATGTTCAAAAGAGCCAATCCAATTCGTACACATCCATTATTACGTTAGCTGCCATAGCTGGGACATCACAAAATCGTGAAAATCCAGCTACCAGATTTGTTGCTCATTTAGAACTACCCAGGGTTACGTACAGCTTTAAAGCATTGCTGTGTACGCGAACATGACACCCCGAGAACGGTCGCTTAAATCTCGACATCCACCTCCATTTGAGCAGGTCTATCTTTTCGCTCAATACCAGCTGGGTCGTAGCGTGGAACAGTTTTCATGGACGTAATAAGTTCCTTATTAACGATCTGTCAATACCGGTACGTGGGATGAACCTCCCTCGTAGGGAGTGGACACTGTTAAATCGGTTCCGAACTGGTGTTGGCAGATGTAATAACTGGAAATATAAATGGGGATTGACATTAGATCAGTCATGAGATTGTGGGGAGGCTATCCAACCATGGATCACATAGTTACATAGTGCCCCCTGTGCTCTTTTACGGAGAGATTGGTCATCATACACAGAATTAGTGAGGCAGATGTTAGATGGCTCGATGTATTGGACTTGGCTTTGTGACAGGAGATCTCTTTACATTTTTTAATAAATGAATATACAATCATAAATCGCAGTTTTATAATTAACAAATGGTAGCTGACAACAAACCGATATATTATATTATCTCCATTGTTATAGAGGTAATGACACAAAATGTCCGCTGTGAGCTTTGAAAGTGGATAATGCTCAAACCAGTGAGCATCATTGCGTTAGTACAGTAGGAGTCAATCGAACGTGTGCACAGTCGGTATTTTCGCATTGTTATAGTCCTGATATAGTCATGAAAGCAGATACATTTGTTAAAAGTCGTGATAATCATGAACAGAAATAGATTTAGTAAACGTCCTGATATAGTTGTGAACACAAATATATTTAGTAAATGGCCTGATATATTTATGAACAGAAATATATTTAGTACAAATCCTGATATGATCATAAACACAAAATAGATTTAGTAAAAGTTCTGATTGAAAAGAACACCTTTCGTTTTGTAAAAAAAAACATTTTGTTACAATACCAATTGCTGTTTTGTTTTTAACATAATATAAAAAAAAAGATTCTAACAAAATATTCCATAGATAAATCACATAAATCATTTGTGTTTTGTTATACTTTATTTCTCCAAACTATGTTTCAAAATTTGAAAGATTGTTTAACTCCATTAAATATACTCTTACTAACAAACATAACATATATTTGTAGAGTGAGATGTAATTTATCTAATGTAATAGGAATAGTTTAACTGTTCGGTTAGTTTTCAGGCTGCTACTAAAGCTGGTATAAACTGAATTACATTTACAGGGGACTATATAAAATGGATCACAAAATATAGCTGATAAAATTTGAGACAAAAAATTCAATCATCTGTCTGCAAATCAATGCTTATATGGAGAAAATCGAATAATTGTAGAGGGCACTCCATTTACCATTATTAAAAAAATAAATGTAAAATTTCGTTATAATATAATTTCATAATATTAAATATTTAACAAAATGTTGCAAGATTTCATGTTAAACATATTATTCTTAAATCCCTACATATAAGATGCCGTCACAACTTGGCACGTCATAAGTGAACAAGTGAGTAAAATATGAGTGTGTGTGACTTGTGTAGTCTGGTTACGAACTGAGTTTGACCGTTCTTCAGAAAGGTCAGTTTATTAATAGCCCAATGGCCAGTGCAACTAAGGGACCTACAGATATACGATTAAAACAAATTCATACTGATTAACAAATTAAATATAAATTATGAAATATTATTATTCAGGAAGATGATTGTAATGAATAGTTATATTCAACTTTTTTAGCTCGTGCTGCAGTAACTGACATGCTTTTTTTTAGAATACTTTATGGGTATACTCGTTTGGTAGAGGCAATTAATTTGTATAAGAGTTCAAAAACATACTTTTCGCTCAAGAAATGCATTAGTTTGCCAGTACTGTATGAAAAAATTTCAGTTTAGCCGCATTTCTCAAGTGTTACATGTTTGCGTCTCAAGGCTGTTTTGGATACTTTAACATTTGACTGACCAGTGCCATTGGCCAGAGGGAGGACGATGTGGTGTAGTTGTGAGTTGGAGCCCCTAAAAAAATAATAAATTAAGCCTAAAAGATAGTAAGGCCATATTTGTGGGAAGTGTAATTCCCAGTGGTTATCTGGAACTAGAGAGTTGAATTTGCTTAACACAATAAATTGCATACTCATTTCATAACAGGAGTTCGTTTGGCAGCAGCAAGATTTCAGCACGTATCATTAAGAATATAATATTATAACGCTTTCAAACTTGTTAGTCTATGTAGAAAATCTTAAAAATAGTTATGAAAATGTATAATATTATTTAGTTGGATTAAAAATAGATTAAATATTAAGCCACGAAGTTACCAAATCGTTTCTGCATATATAGTTTAAGAATTCATGTTAAATATCTTCTGTATAGTGTTTTACTTTTGAACACTTACCAACCGCCCACCCATACACGTGGTGAATATTACGCTGAAATAACATTTTAATATTCATTATTCATCACAGAGACCAATAATATATCGGCGAATATGAAAAGCGAGTGAGTGTGATGATTGTAGATGAATAAGTGTAGCCATTGTTTCTATCTAAGGTCGACTGTTCCTTAGAAAGAGTAAATTATTATAATTACCTAGGCATCTGAGAGACCTGTTAGATTTACGTGGAATCCAAACCACATAGTGTTGGTCTCATTTTCAGCTAACTGACAAGCCTGTTATTCAGTTCTCTTCCCTTCACGCCATCTGAACCCAGACTACCATACAACATGGGCATCCCTCACTTCCCTAGTAGTGTCCACATCAATGGCAACAATTGAGCGGACGCCGTGTTAGTATCAAGAGGACCGAAACACAATTAATTAATTTCGCCCACAGCACTTTGCCCTAATATAAAAAGCTCGGTTACAGTACTACAGCTAGTGCTAACAGTTACAAATGTGACAAAGTAACTATTATATGGAATATTATAAAACTGTATTATAATATCTAATTGTATTAAAATAAACAACAGCTCAAGATTTATCAGTCTCCAATATGAGGGGAAAACAGAGAGAAAAGAATGTTTTCGTACTGCCCGACACAAAAATGGGTTTAGTACAATCGAATTAAGTTTGTTGTAATTTGTAGCTTTAAGTAAATTATAATTTATTGGATCCTTTAAATCCTTAATATTTAAAATTAACGAGCTTTCACCATCTTATTTAATCTAAATAATTCGTTTACGTATCTTTTACTGCAGAGAATAACAATAGCCTTTACTATCTCAACCAAAACGAAATATTTGCTACTGTAAAAAGCTAATATACTGTTGCTCTACCCTCAAACTCAAACAAGCGTTTACGTAAACTGGAGCATACATATGCAACAAGGAACATCCTTCGAAACAAGTATGCATAAACTTGAGACGGAAAATGTTTTCAGAAAAGTAAATATTTGCATATTAAAACTCATATAACGTAGAGGTACGAAATAGAAAGTTTTACGAAATAAAGATATACGAAATAGGAAATATATGGAACGTATTATTTAAATTATCACAAGTAGGGAAAAGATGGGGCTAATGCCGTCAAAAAAGGGGATTTCTGCGCCAAATTGACCTTTAGACCCACTTTCCTGGCCTCTGATTGGTCGAGAGCGGTCACGTGACTTTTCCAAGATGGCGGCACCCATTTCCCGCCAAATTTCCTAACCTAACCTAACCTAACCTCACTTTTCCTAACCTCAAATTTCCATTTCCCGCCAAATTTCCTAACCTCAAATTTCCCTCAAATTCCCAAATTACCCTCACATTTCCCCCCCCCCCAAATTACCCGATTTCCCTCACATTTTCCCCAAATTACCCTCAAATTACCAAAATTACCCTCAAATTTCCCCCAATTCCCTCAAATTCCCAAATTACCCTCACATTTCCCCCAAATTACCCGATTTCCCTCACATTACCCACATTTCCCCCCAAATTCCCTTGTTAGAGTATATAAAATGAACTTTTTTTGTCAAATGTGACGTCTTTCCCTCCTCAAAATTCCCTCCAATATGACGACCTTTCCCTTCGTGTACTTCCGGCGACTGTTGGCTACCTTCGTACGCTCTTAGCCTATGATGCACGCGCTGGGACTTGTTACTCTAATTATATATACACTATACCAATTGTAATATTTCGAGGCACGTATAGTGTCGACAACCTACAGGCATATTCGCTTACACCGAGCCAGTACACGATATATTATATAAAATGTACCAACTGTTTTTTCAGGTGATCTGTATTTGGTGTTAACCTTTTTTCCTCGGTAATTAAAACATGCAGTTTACTTTTTTGCCTCCTAAAAAAATCTAATATTGGTAGAAGAAGCAAAAATGCTCGAATTCTTTCAGCTATTAGGTTCTAAATCAAACTCAATATTATGACCGGCGAAGCGGGCGGGTACAGCTAGTTTTTATATATAAATCAGTTAGAATATCTTTGAAACACATTTATAGTTACTTATTTTTATTACAATGTATATTAATTTAAGTTAAATTTTAATGTACTGGTATTAGACGAGCAAAGTGCCACTATCAAAATCAGCATGACCCGGTGATCTCTCGCAACTGTCTCGCTGATTATAAGACTGCTGCTCATTTCCGCTAGCCTTATACTTTGTATTTAGAAAATAAAAAATCATATTTTATTTAGTATTTAAAAATCGTAGGGAGAAGTTCTAACCACACAACGAAATCAATAGTATACATGGACATTGGCCGGTAGAATGTTAGTTAAAAAGCCCCTGAAGGAACGTCAACCTCCTCTACCATCTCAGGGGTCACTACTTTTGAGGCTCACTCATATTAACGTTTATATTTATCTAAGTTTTAGAAATGTGGAGTGATGTACCTCGGGTCGAGGCTCCCAACAGGCCTAGGCCAAATAAACCTGTTGGTACGGAGACCCCATCTAGCAATAATAAACATGTCTCTCACTCTACGTTAGCACTAAGCAAGACAGGTTAGGTGACGCAAGAGTTTGGTTCAAGTTGAGGAAAGTGATTGGAAGGTTACACAGTTGATGCAATTGAAGAAATCAATCTTATCTATCATTTCATCCATTCATGGGTTACGGATCGTCAGGTCACTCCAGAGCCCACACATCCAAATACACGTACCTTACGAGGGCCCGGACTGCGACTCAAGGTCTTACGGGGATTAGCCCAGCCCCAAGCTGCAGGACCGCCTCAGGTCTTACGCGTTTTACAGCTGCCTTAGAGAACAGTCGGGCTTTTTTTTATTAAATGTGGGCCGCCCTCACCTCGATGGTACGGTGATTGCACTCTGTACTGGGTTACGGACCGTCAGACCACCCCAGAGCCCACACACATCATGGAACTACAGATTACCGTAGTATCATACATAGAAACGACAGGCTCATGTTGAATTTCTTCAAGAACATACAACAATGTTATTAATTAGGAAACAGGTACTTACATCCCATACAATTACGTCACACCAAACAGTCTGCGGATAAAATTGTAACATTCAGAGCTAGACACACGTTTGATATTACTAGGAAAACCTACATTTATTGTTTATAACAAATACTTTTTGAAAACGGACTATTTTCAAGCTAAAGATTTACTATTTAAAACAAACTTTTTTTGTAAGTCTTTTATTGTTTAATATTTTTGTATTTGTCTTTTATAGGGCTAACTCGGGTTATAGCAACGCAGGTGAACCTGGGTTAACCTTACGTGGGTTAACACAACGTGGATCAATCATATAACGCCACAATGATACTGCATACGCAGTGCTATTTTCTTCCATTTAAGGTTGTAGATACGTCTTTTAGAGTTTAACATTCTTTAGACGTAATTGTCTCATCTATTTTTCTCCTCTTTATAATTGGTTGTTCATCTTTAGCCTCTTCCCGTTCACGTTTAATTCTATAGTGTCCATAAGCCAGTGTGTTTACTCCATCGTTTAATATGTACCGCTTATCATCGTAAGGTGAAAGTGACAATTTTGAAATATTCTGAGTATACAGTTGGTGACGGTCACTTCTAATGTTTAGAGCAGATGTTGTTTTTAAGACGTGATGAAAAAGACATTGTTTATATTGCTCATGTTTTAATTCTTTCTTTATCACCACTCTAGACACACCTTTAGCGACTCGCTTTGACATCATTTCCTCCATATTCTCGTCTGAGGCTTCTTTGAAGTCCTCCTCCTTTGATTTAAGAACAGAGTAACATTTAGCTCTAAGGCCAACGATCTCTACTGGTGGTTTTCCATTCATTTCATCCTTAAATTTTCCTAGTTTCTTTTTGTTGTTCAAACTGTAACATGGATGTTCCTCAGGATAATCTGATGTATCAAATAGGTCAAGATCATTTCTCATATCTTCGTAGATGTTTGCTGTTGTAATATGATAAAACAGACTGTCAGTATCTGTCATGCATAATTTTACGTTTGCACCATATTTCTTTACTGTCCAATTATAATGGAAATCGTACATTGTGAGTTTACTGATGTCCAGTACAGTTAGGCCTACGTAAATTGGCTTGTTTAGCAATATACTTTGTTTCTTTAAGGTCAATCCGACAAGGTCTTCATTGTAAGCAAAGAAATTTGTTAATCTGGGACTTGCAGTCCACTTTAGCAATTGCTTTTCATTATTTACTAGTTTAAAATCTATCCTAGATCTTACATTTTCCAAACTCTTCCCGTACGTAGCGTTGTTCATTAATTTAAAAAAATCTTTTTCAAAATTATTTTTGGCTCATTTTCTTTTCTCTGTATTAAAGTTTATGAAAGGTGCAAGCCATGTACTCTGTTTAAATGCAAGAATCCTATGTACTTTCTTCAGTTGAAGACCTAAGTCAAGGTACAGCTTGAGGTTTCTGTAATGCAAAATGTATTTCTCCTTATCTTCCAATGTGGTTAAAAGTTTATGTACTTTAGCTGGCTTATGGTTGAGTTCATCTAGTAACAATTTTGAATACGGTGACAGCATATTTTCTGTGACTACTTTACGTTCTGGAGCTAATGGATAATCAGAATGGAGATCATGTAGGTGTTGAGGATAGTAGAGATCCACTTCTAAAATATATCCCATTTCTGAATTATCCGGTATTTCCCTAATATTCAATTGATCTATTTCTTGTTGTTGTAACCACTTGAATTCAGAATGAGGGAGCGGCTCACTTAAGGCTTTTCCATAAAGATTGTTACAATCGAGGTATACGAGGTAACTATTAGGTGTTGTGGGATCGAAATCAGGAAGGTAAGGGTTGTTTGCTTTGGCGAATCTATGTGGAATCATTGCGACACCACCTCTAACACCATTCTCAATAAATAGATGCTGATTTATGTCTGTTAACAATTCAATGCTAACATTCGTCATCTTTAACATGGCGTTCCATGCGAGACCAGGAGCAGAATACACATTACAGGGATCAATTTCATAATATTGGAGGCTCGTGTTTCGGAAATTTTCAAAAACGTCAGCCAATAGGAGAACATCTGTCATAAGATACAAATCGTGGTAGTCTTTCATTGTAGTCATATTGAAGGCGGTCCATACAAGTTGGGCGTGTAAGTAGTCATTGTCTGTGATTGGTGTTTTGGTTAGGACGTTGTAGAATGCTTCTTTCGAAGGAAGTTGTGTCTCTGAAAGTTTGGATGTCTCAGTCAACCAATTGTATGGAAATACACCTTTACGGATCAGAAGATGTTGATTAGATTCAATGCATTGATGGAGAATTGGAAATTTAGTTGAGCCTTCTGGAACAAGGTTACTAACAAGAGTGTCAAGTGAAGCATTCAGAAATTGAAGGGAGTCAAGAAAACGAAGAGACTCTAGTGTTACGGATATATAACGCTCGCTAGTAGTTGCGATGCAAGATATCTTTTCCTTTTTAAATTTACCAAAGCCTTGGATTAAGTGATGGCAATCGTAACCTCTCAGGTTGTGAAAAAATACAGGGATATGCTGAGGGACTTTGTATTGCAAATTGCAATCATTGTGAGCAGCTCCAATATATTTTCCATTAATGTGGTTGTGGTTTCTAACCTTATCTTCCCCAAGTGGTTTCTTACATAAATGACAGTCAGTAGCATTTTCAAAGTTTTCATTGTCCTCATGTGTCATCACCATCGGTACGTTATTTTTCAGTATTGGTACCAAAATGTTGGCTTCTTCGATCAGTTTGTTGAGGAACGTATCAATGACGTTAGGACCTGTATACACTACTGGTGGTTTTATAGCTTTTCCATCATTGTCAATAATGACGTAGCAAAAGCCTGATGGAATGTGCTTTGATACGTTTGTGGTGTGGGATGTTCCTGGATCATTCAAAGATGTTGTTATAGGTACAATGTAGGACTCGAAGTCGCAATAGATGGTGAATGGGACCTTGTAACATAGTGTGTAATTTTTAAAGTACATCAACTTGTCATTCTCATTGGGCAGTTTGGTCTTTTGAACACCATGAGGAGTACATAAGGGTTCATGCTCAGTTAACAGTTCATTTGATGAAAAGCGGTGGAGGCAATAATTACAGTAATAAGATGCTTCTTTATGTTTTGTCAGATGTGAGAGAAGGTGGGACATGTTGGTAATCAAACAATAGTGTTGTTTACCTTCCGTATTTGATAGGAGTAAAAGATTAACATGTGTCTCCCTATTTTTCTCCTTTGTTATTCTAGTTGGATATAGCTCACCATTATCATAAGCAAAGATATTGATGGAAATTGTTTGGTTGAGCTTCTCAAACTTATCGATTTGTGTCAGATCAAAGACTGGATAATTGATACCTGTCATATTAATTTCATGCTCAAATTGTTTGAAATAATTTACTCTGTTGTTTTGATGTGTATCTGGATGAATTTGTGCCAAGACTGACCACATAAAACATTTTTGATCATTATTCTTAATATTCAAAACTCCTTTGCTAGGATGAGCAAGACTTTTAGGTGTTGGTATGTATGTTGATCTACAGATTTCCCCAGGAGTACAGTTTGGTACGTGTTTTTGTAACAATTCTTTAGTTGGAAATGACTGAATACAATAGTTGCAAAAATGTACTGTCTTGTGTTTTTTGGTTGGACGTGGTAAAATCTTGGAAAGGTCAGATATCAAGCAGTAATGTGTGTTCTCTTCTTCATTCAATATCAACAAGTTAACGTGCTTGCGATTTTTCAGTGTAGTCGCTCTTATGACATGTATTTCCTCATCTTCGTACCCAAAAACATTTATAGACAGAGATGGATTATTTTCTTCAAAGAGATCTAAATCTGTAATCTTAACTGGGTATTCAATGCCTGACATGTTGATTTCCTGCTCAAAATGTTTGTAGTACTGCACTCTGTAATGTTTACTCCCGTCATGACCGTGTAGTGCACACAAAACAGACCAAAGAAAACATTTATTGTCCGTGTTTTTAATATTAATTATTCCTTTAGTAACTGCCAAACTTTTAGGGGTGGGTATGTAAGAAGCTGCTACAAGGGGTTGGTATTTTACTATACATAAGTCTATCTGTTCAACATTGTTTAGTTGCCAACCACTTCCGTCTCTGATATACTTCGTCATACTCTCCAGTATCTTGTCGAGGGCTTCCATAAATTGCTTATCTAGATCATCAGATGACAACAAAGCCCTAGTTTTACCGTGGAAGGTAGGTGATGAGTAAATTTCAGAATTGTTTATAGTTTTGAAAAAGATTACACGAACAGCAATGTACCATTTAAGGCTTCTCATTTTACCCAATTGGGACCTAATTTCGTCGAGAATTTTGTTTTTCTTATCAGTTAGAGCACTCAAAACATCATTGTAATCGGTGGAATCTTTTTGCATACTTTTTTGTATGATACATTTAAAAGATTACCATTTAGAGCAGTAGTGGTAGTCATCTTAACAGAACTTATGTAATGCTGACACAAAGACAGGCAAAATACAAATGATATTTTTAAAAGGTGTCCTATATATATATACGTTTAAGAGAACGGTAGCTTGATGAAAAGTACTACGTTAACCAAGTAAACACTTAACAGTCAAAAGTTAATTTTTTTAACTAACTTGTCACTTTAACAGTCAAATAAAAGATTTTTTGTCAAAAGGTTGAGTATAAGTACCAGCTGTATAAATAAAGAGAACGGAAACTTAACGAAAAGTACTACGTTAACCAAATTCTCTACTACTAATGGAAAATTCCCGATATCCTATCACTTTAACAATCAAATAAAGACTAAGGTTTTTTATCTAAGTACTGTATATAAGTAATCTTGTGGAAAACCGTAAAGAGAACGGTAGCTTAATGAAAAGTCTTAATTTGTAACAATATGCTATCACCTAATCGCTATGTTAATAGATTAGCTAACAATAACAAGTTGACACGAACCTCTAAAAGCAAAAATAAACTGCAGGCTAATAACACAAAAAATATGACTATTAAAATATACAAGAGTGCAATATAACAAAACAAGTTAAGCCGTTTAAATGTTAAATCAATTTATATCTGACTCTAACGTACTGTTATAAAATACCGGTATGATAACGCACAATGGTAAGGATTTATAATACACAACTGACTTATATTTCGAAATAAACTCGTTGAAACTAAAAAGTATTGAAATCAGATTGTTAGAAGCAATTAAAAAAACTTTATTCAATGTAAACCAAGTGTATGTTACTAATGGCTTGGAAAAATTTATTAATTTAATACCAAAAACAAAATGTATGTAAATACAATTGAAACGTAATATACAGTAGTAACTATAAAGCTATAAATAATATTTACTTAAAGAAGTTATGTAAAGTATTGTAAAAGTACAACCAAATACCGTAGACTCAACAGCAAGTATATGCGATAATTTACTATGGTCAATTATTCAAGATAGTACTTACCACCTGAATGTCTGAACAAAGAAAGAAGAGTTTCCGGTGTGAGCCCTTTATATAGTAATTGGAACACTAGCGCTAATAGCCAATGATAGGAAATGCAGTGTTGACCTTGAACGGGTGTACGTTGTTGCAACGTGCAACGATTGCATCATCTTCATTGAAAACTTGAAAAGCATTGTAAGCATTTACACGAGATGTAAAAAAGACAATAGGTAATTTATTTTAATATGAGGAATATTGTGATTTTTATTTTGTAGAACATCAGTTTCCATGTTAATTTCATGTAAGTGCTATGATATTCATTAATTATTTGTGGCTTTATCAGTGTACTTGTACAGTTTTTCATTCTACTGTAACCTGTGTTTTTATCAAACTTTGGAGGACAAGCGTCGATATATGCGACTAGGCTAGATTTTTAGCCTGTTAGCACATTTTAGAGATTCACCTTTAGGTTAAATATTTTATGTTTGCCAGGCAAAGCCCGCTAAAATGCTGTTAGGCTGTGTATTTGTAACGCCCCCACGGCCTGGGACGATATCTGGGTCCTAGCCTGGCTTATTGCTTGATACGGTCACTTTTCATTTTTAGGCCGAAAATTATTCGTGGTGAACGAAATGTGTGATTTTACGCAACAATTTACGTTCAAGCCAAATTTTCATGTTTCTTGGTCAAACAGACCGTTTTGGGCACTTTTCATTTTTAGACTGAAAATTATTCGCGGTGAACGAAATGCGTGATTATACGCAAAAATTTACGTTCAAGCCAAATTTTCATGTTTCTCGGTCAAACAGACAGTTGACCTATGTAATGGATAGGAAGGTGATCAGTGTGTTCTCCATGTGTTTGTGTCTTTGGGAGTGGTGTATATACATTTTCTGATCGAGTATATTACAGCCAAACTTTCTTACTGTTAATACCAAAGTTTCTACAACAGAGACGTTTCAACTAACTATTTGTTTAGTACGCAGATAATCAATAGCACCAGGTTTTGTTAAAATCAAGCTTAAAATGCGAACATTACAGAGAATTTATTCCTATTGGTTACTTACACTTTGCCAGCTGATTGGAGTCAACTAAATAGCTATATAGGTTAAACAATTAATTTACAAGTGTTACATCAGTTTTGTACGTTGTTTTGAGGTCAAACTGGGGTTCTATAAGAGTATTTTAAAGGGTTTTTTAATGTTTAGGACAAATATCGTTGTTATGACACTGAATTTTAATGCTTTTAGGGAATTATAACATATTTTGTACACAAATAACCCTATTTATGGACATTTTAACTAAATTTTAAGGGGTTTGGGTTCTATGTTGGTAGTTCTTGCTTGATCTGAGACATTTTCCAACAATTAATTGTTATTTGTAAGTTTAGGTTGGTTAACATACAATAATTCGGTAGACTAAAGTTATGGTGTCTCTTGGTATGTATAAGTTTTAAAAGTATTATTGGTTAATATACTTCGTTTAAAGTCAATGGACGGCCTATATTGGAAATGGTTTAAAACGTTTATAAGGAGATGTTTTATTTAGTGAGGGGCAAATAAAGTACCGTGTGATTAGTCTTGAATCGTCTTTATAAACTATAATCAAAAAATGAAGCTGCGAGATTATTATCAGGCCTATTACACCAACAGAAAAAGTTACAGCCTATTAGATATTATTCTACTGACTTAGTTAGCCTACATAGTTTATTAAAAGGTAAACTTTTGCATATTATGAAAAAACCTTAATGTTGTAAGCTGTTCAGGAATTAGGTATAAATTATTTCCATTAACATTTGTAAGATACTTGAAAATCTAAGGTGGAAGTCTAAATATTTAAGATGTTTAAATGGTTAATTATTGGTTAATTGAATTAATATCTGTAGATTATTGAGTCTTGATATTTGTTTGTGATGGTCTTTAAACATTTTTGTAATTATTTTCATTTGTAATAACAAGGAGCACTCACTCATTTTATAGAAAGTTAAAATAACAAACTTGAAGCCCTGAAAACATCAAACAAAGAAGAGATGATACATGATGACCCAGTAATTCCTTTGTTTAATAATAGACTAGATAGGATTCAACGACTATCTGTGAGGAAATGCATATATATCACTAAACTTGACCTCTAAGGTTAGCATGCAGTCCATCTGGTGCCAATTAAACAATATTGAGGTCAGCCTTGCGCGAGAAATGAATGAACTGTCGGTGCACTGCGGGTTGTGAATAGTGATGGGATTACCTGATCTTTTAGCTGAACCGCTTCCTCTCAAGACCTGTGATTTTAACCTATGATTTCGGTGATTCCGCTCTTTCAATTCTAACCGTGATTCCATGTCCCTGAATATTAAGGATTGGGTCTATGCTATTTTTGGTTTACAGTGATTGATGAACGGAGTAGAATAGAACATAGATGAGCTGAATAGTTAAGATGAAATATTGAACATGTAGGGATTGTACAGATAATTTAAATCTATGCAGACTATACAAAAAACATATAGAATTTACCACACAAGCTTTGTTGACAAGTAAATTTTACAGCATACTAAATTTATTGATTATTATTGGTAATATACTATACACAATTATAAACTGAAAAAATATACGTTAGACATATATTTTATCAAATTTATATATTGGTAAATAAATAAAAAACAGGTAGTTTACTTTTTTAAATTATAGTTTTTTATTGTTTACAATAGACTTTTTTTATTGCTTATCTAGACATATGACAGAATATCAGTTTGATAGAACTGTTAACACATTGAGTGCGGCTCGAAATTCGCACTTTGGACGATCTTCCACAAGTCAAAACACTTCTTGGAGTATTTTTTTTCAGGGACCGTATCCGGTACCGACGCACTGCACGCCCGGCCACTTTGTCTATATTGATTATAAAACGATGTGCGTAATTACGTCCAAAACTATTTATTTACAACCCATCACCCCTCCCAAAAGTTTTTTTATTTTCTTTAATTTTGTATGTTAGCATGATATTGCTGATGGTAATCCACGGGGTAAAGTCCAGGTTTGTCAGGACAATCACGGCAATAAAAGATTGATCTCTTTGTGTTTCCTGGTTTGTAGCATACTCTAAATTTCTTCCTTATCCTTCCTCCCTTTCTGTCACGTTCTTAATGGCTGTGACCATGGTATTCTCGAATTCAGTTGAAATGTAAAGGACTTTTTTCTTGTCCTACCATCATTCCCTCAGCGTACTGAGCAATTGTAGCACCTCTTGGAGCTGAGATGACGACATTAGGATTACATTTTCTATTGTCCCGAAGAGTCCCAGTGCAATACGTATCATTTGCTAGTAGTTTGGCTGCAAGGGACACACTATTATAGAAATTGTCCACTAAGAAATGCATCATTAGCCCCAGAATATATCCTAATTCTAACTGTTAAACCTTCAGGTTCATTGAACCTTTACACCATACTTATGACGCTTTGCAGGTAAATACTGCCTGAACGACAGGCGACCTCTCCACAATATCATTGACTTATCGATAACTAGTTGTTTAGAAGGAAAGTATGTGAGATACATCTTATTATTAAAATAATCAACTCTGATACTTTTTCAAGGCGATCATTTGATGGTGGGTGACCTTCGGGATATACTTTTGAAAAATAAATACATATTATTATTAGGAGAAATCTATTTCGGCTCATATGGGCCCTAAAACATGGCAAATAGCCAATGGACCTTCCAATAATCTTGGAGTCTATTTAGTGTTATGGTTCCTGTGTACAACAATAAAAGTTTTCAATTCGGGAACATCTAAGTCTTTCCAACGAGTGATACGTGACTGTTCACTAGTATTGGGTTTACAAAAAAGTTCAATAGCATACTTATTAGTTTGGCGACAAATCAAATCTAAAATTACATCGTCAAGAAGTAGTAAAAACCAATCAATTGGCCTATTATCACCTGGGATGTCGACTAGCAGCTTGTTCTGTCCTAAAAAAGGAATGTTTCTCAAACCTTGGGTGTGGTTTGACCATGTAGGGGGGTTTCAAACTCAATGTCACTGTCCGAACTTTCATCTGTGTCGATGTCAGTACCATCACTAGAATACTCATCTTCACTCTCACTCATGCCAGCTATTATAATATAGGATATTAACACTAATAAAACACTAAAATTATATATATGGGTATTTACATAAACAAAAACTTTAAAAACAACTTAGGTACACAAATTAAGTCATAGCAAAACAATAAAACACAGTAACTCATTGGGTAGTGTTGTAACTAAACCCACGCTGTGAATGTTCCTTAGTAACAGTAATTGGTGAATTCACACAACAAAATGGGAGGCCAAATATCACATGGAACGTTGACAAAAGCAAAATATCAGACAATGTCGGGTGAATCTGACAATAAGCTGGGTCATTACCTCCGCACTTTGTTTTTTAAAGTTACATACATATTTTAGTGCCACTTAATTGTTCCAACAGCAGACAATTGTATTTTTTATAGAGTTTTCAGTATCTAATAATTAACATTATCATACTTTATTCCTAAAAAACATTTAAATATTGTACGACTTTATCTGTAATAGAACTTCTCCCTACGATTTTTAAATACTAAATTAAATATGATTTTTCTATCTACAAAGTATAAGGCTAGCGGAAATGAGCAGCAGTCTTATAATCAGCGAGACAGTTGCGAGAGGTCACCGGGTCATGCTGATTTTGATAGTGGCACTTTGCTCGTCTAATACCAGTACATTAAAATTTAACTTAAATTAATATACATTGTAATAAAAATAAGTAACTATAAAAGATATTCTAACTGATTTATATATAAAAACTAGCTGTACCCGCCCGCTTCGCCGGTCATAATATTGAGTTTGATTTAGAACCTAGAATTCGAGCATTTTTGCTTCTTCTACCAATATTAGATTTTTTTAGGAGGCAAAAAAGTAAACTGCATGTTTTAATTACCGAGGAAAAAAGGTTAACACCAAATACAGATCACCTGAAAAAACAGTTGGTACATTTTATATAATATATCGTGTACTGGCTCGGTGTAAGCGAATATGCCTGTAGGTTGTCGACACTATACGTGCCTCGAAATATTACAATTGGTATAGTGTATATATAATTAGAGTAACAAGTCCCAGCGCGTGCATCATAGGCTAAGAGCGTGCGAAGGTAGCCAACAGTCGCCGGAAGTACACGAAGGGAAAGGTCGTCATATTGGAGGGAATTTTGAGGAGGGAAAGACGTCATATTTGACAAAAAAAGTTCATTTTATATAGTCTAACAAGGGAATTTGGGGGGAAATGTGGGTAATGTGAGGGAAATCGGGTAATTTGGGGGAAATGTGAGGGTAATTTGGGAATTTGAGGGAAATGTGGGAAATTGGGGGAAATTTGAGGGTAATTTTGGTAATTTGAGGGTAATTTGGGGAAAATGTGAGGGAAATCGGGTAATTTGGGGGGGGGGGGAATGTGAGGGTAATTTGGAAATTTGAGGGAAATTTGAGGTTAGGAAATTTGGCGGGAAATGGAAATTTGAGGTTAGGAAAAGTGAGGTTAGGTTAGGTTAGGAAATTTGGCGGGAAATGGGTGCCGCCATCTTGGAAAAGTCACGTGACCGCTCTCGACCAATCAGAGGCCAGGAAAGTGGGTCCAAAGGTCAATTTGGCGCAGAAATCCCCTTTTTTGACGGCATTAGCCCCATCTTTTCCCTACTATCACGAGATTCAGTTTAAGCGTATTAATTAATTGAACGTATTTATGAATTATATATTAATCATTATAAACTGATTACTTATTAAGGTGAGTTCATCACCAACAGTATAATATTGAAAATCTTTTACTTTAATGATTTTCATTTAAAATTTTCGACTATTTCATATGGACAATATTTTACGAGGGACAATTATCTGTGTCAAAAAAGGCTATTTAAAATCGAAAATCAGTTATATATATATATATATATATATATATGTATATCATGCAATATTTTCTTAATACAATATTTATAAATAAATACTTTGTATGGAAGTTATTACTTATTTCATTATATAGTAATTTAGTTTTATTTACTCTTAGGACACCGATCATCAATATATGGACAAACATGGATTTCCTATGAGTGTGATAAGTTTAGGTGACCTAATGTACTCTTTGTTACAAAGGCCGAATAATTCCTATAGAGTATCATTAATTAGTATCCTAAGTTGATCTCTTTCAACCGTCATTACGACTCTGATTGGGATTGAACTTGGAAACATTAGTTCATGAAGCTTAGCTTTAAGAAACTTCGCTAAAGCCCACTTTATATAAATATATACTTTTGTTACTGTTATCATTTATTAGCCTATAGTCATATACAATTGTGTGACTTTTATAAACGTCAGGAAGTAATGATATAACATTTTATTTTCCGTTTACTTTAACAAGAACACATTAATACATTATTTTAAAAAGTTCCAAAAATATAAAGTAAAAACTGTCGTAACCGTTTTCTAATAAGTAGGTTAGTAATTTAATTATATTGATATTGTGAGAAAATTGTATCCGTAATTAAAAAACAATCAGAATGGCAGTATTGATTGCTCTTACGTGATGCTGCATGGCCAGGCGTGATAAACCCCGTCCTTTGTCTCCGGAGACTAATGTATTGTCTGATCAGGTATCAACAAAATTAGTTCTATTATTGGAACTCCTTTGTGTTTAAGAACACATAAACTGAATAAAATGTTAAGTTCATGATTTTAAAATGGCTTGGTTTAACTTGATTATTTAATAACTAAGGCATCTGTAATTATGAATTATAAATGAATAATTCAGTTACTATAACGAATAAAAATTTATTATAATGTAACCTTCTACTACGAAAACCATTTACGTAATAATACTGATTGATATTTCGTAATAAAAATCAGGCAATATCCATAAATACATTTGAATTAGAGTAAATATTTATTTCATAATATTTTATGTATTTACATATTTTTGAATTAATTTGTAAATGGTTAAAAGTTTTGTAAATTAATATATTTTAACGTTCTGATCTTATTTATTTAGGGTTTTTATGAGTTTTTGTTTCCATTTCAATTTTAATTCTTATTTACGTTTGTTGATATTAATTTACAATGAATATTTAACTTTTTTGCAATTGAAATTTATATAGTTTAAATTAGTATTTATACATGAATTTCATTCTTCATTCTTGCATGGTGATAGTGTAAGAGTTGGGACGTGTTAATTATATTGTGAAGTTACAAAATAATAAGAAAATTATGTTTTGTAGCAATAATAAATCCTGAAAATACTGTTTAATTTCTTAAGTTACAGTTTGAAATTTTTAACTTTTAGTATTTTTGGAATATATTTTCAGAATATATCCTTTAGTCAACTATGTAATTTTAATAATTCTAGTATATGGTATTCTAGTATTTACAAGCGAAGCTTACTTTAGAGAAGAATGCCAACTGGTCGACACTAGCGATCCTAGTGGTCGTATCGCAGAGCCTCGGCATCTTTCCGCTTAATATACCAGTTGTTTGCTTCACTACCACTAGGATCGCAAGCTTCGCTTTTTTGGAAAGTAAACGGCTGAGCTTTGCTACTGTCCATTTATAATTTAGTAATGTTGAATTCTTAAAATTATTATAAGAACATACTTCGGATGCTAGAGGGGCTATTGAAAGATCATATACAAACATATTTAGGTGACGTTGTCTCACTCATTGTCTATTTTCTTAACTCTAGAAGGTTTGTGGTTCAATTTCCGACTGAGTTAACGGTCGATTAATATTTCATTCGTTGAAAAAAGGTTTGTGCACAATACTGTACTTATGTGAACTGGTGAATGAAGTAAAAAAACCGAACAATAAAAGAGTAGAAGAATGACAACTACTGAAGCGGATATAGCATCTGTTTGAAAAAAAAAGTGAAACTAAGAAAATTTATACTTCTATAGCTATCATGCTCAAGTGTCTATTATATTTGAATTTTTCTTAGTATTAGGAAGATATATAGTTATTCTCAAATATTCTATGAACATGTTCAACTAGTAGTAAGAACTGGCTTCATCTCTCAATCAAGACACTACTGTAAACATGCGTGTGATTGGGTGAGCCGGTGGCCGAGCGGTCTAAGGCGTTATTACTTTGAGCTTGGGTTAGAGGTGGTGCTGATTCGAATCCGGCCTAGACTGGAAGATTCACCAGTAATATTAACCTTCTAATGTACTGGTTCACCCCTTACTCTGACTGATGAGTTCTTTGTACACGTCAATAGTCTATTTGTAAGGGGTACAGTAAGGTAAAGAAGGAGATCGGCCTCTCTTTTTGTAAAGCAATTCACCATTATTTTTCTACCCTAAAAATTTATTATATGGATACAGAATCATACATATGTAATCAAACTGTTTAGGGTTTAAAATTACAATTTTGAAATAAAAAATAATAAAGTTTATGAACGTTATTATATGGTGATAACATTTATTTATTAGCTGTAGATGAACAAAAATGGTATTTCATAAGCTAAACCTACTTTTATTTTAATATAATTGTTATTTTAACTATAGCTATATTTAATTTTGAAATTTTATTAAACATTTTTATTCATTTCAATCTTATACATTGTAAACTACTATTTTAGTAATTACACTCAAATAAAAATAAAAAAGAGATCACTAGCTGACCCACTTCAAAGATTGTTCAGTATTTAGTAAATTTATAACCACTTATATAAACGACGATGAAAATATCAACGAAAAATTACATGTTTCGTTAAATGTATTAAGCTAATATAATGATGGCTACAAGATCAACATTCAAATGTATTTTCGGAATAACAAAAATTAAAAACTTACCCATAGTAGAGTATATAATTAATTAATTTTAAATATGCTTGATTATGTGTACTTTTCAAATATAGTTTATGCACAATTTTGTTTATTTAAACCCCTAATATCCTGCAAACAGGTATTTTAGAAATGCGTACAATATTGAACAAATATTTTATACAAAATGAGGTTAAGTGCAACGTGCACTGCGGAAGGGATGACGAATTGAATAATACCCCTTGATATGGAGAAAATAGGTCAATGCTCAGTATGAATGTCCGTAATGGTTATTTACATATACTACTCAGATGTATCAACGTTCTTAGATGAAAACATTTTACTTAAGCCTTAATATTGTTATCTAGTATATTTTATACAATGTAAGCACGCACTAGGAATAAAATATATTTTGACAAGCTTGATATTTACTGATACTTTCAAGGGTGTAAAATATATTCATGAAGGTTTTAAATGTAAATTCTCTCTCAGCACTTGTTTCATAAGCTACTGAAAAAATGTCACCTGGAAAGAAGAATAAAGTAGGTAACATGAATACTAATAAAATATAAATACTTCAGTTCTCGTCTGGATGCCAGCTGGTGCAGTAGAGGTGAGACTGTCCAATAGCTCAGGATATATAATTCGACCGCGCCGTGTCTTGCCCATCCAATGCCATTAATTTTTCCAACAAGTTTATTGAATTATTTTTAGGATACAGGTTTGTTTTTGTAAATAACCAACATAGTGCTACTCGAGAGTTAGATTATGGTGTGGTTCAAGGAAGTGCCCTTGTGCCATTATTGTTCTTGATTTATGTTAACAACCTTGACAAGTTAGACATTTATGGCAAATTATTATTGTTCGTAGACGATATTTAAAGATATAACTATTAAAAGTAAAAGGTGAATTATTTTAGGACGCTGCTCAAGATCTGCTTCTAATTCATCGTTGTTTTTGTGAAAACATAATAATGAACCTCACTAAAACTAAGTGTACGCCGATAGCACTTAGGACTGCGAGCGATCCTCCTGCGGAGCAGCGTCTAGTGCTGCACTCGTGTAGCGATACTACCAACATCACCTCTCCTATTCATCGCATTGAGAGAGTAGACAAATATAAGTATTTGTGGATAATGTTTGATAGCAAACTCAGATTGGAACCATATGTTATATATCTAGAATCTAAATTAAAGAAAATAATTTATCTTTCTTCAGCTTGGACAGATTTTAAATTACAATTAATTAATAGTTGTAATTAATTATATTATAATACGTAATTTTCTTGCGCAACAAAAAACGCAACATTTTCTTTTGCGTATGTACAATCATTACTTCAATATGGAATTACTGCTGTGTGTGTGGAGCATCAAAATCTATTTTAGTACAATTGAACATTATTCAAAAATCTATAAAAACATTATCGCTTAATACATATATACGTTATCCTCTCACTTTGTTATTTATAGAATCGGACCTGCTCACAATTAGACAAATATTTCTTATAACTGTACTTGTCTACACCTACTCACCCAGAGCATCAGTTCTGACACAGATTACCTACAACTATTCCACCAGGAATGCGTTGAGAGTGGATGTACAGGTCCCCAATCTTCGGATTGGCGGTCTGCCAACTAAGCGCATACTTTGTAGCAAATACAGTGTAAGGTCCTTGCCACCGGTGATAAGGGACCTGCAGGACGGGCCTGTCAATGTGTCCAAGAGACTTGTCTCGTCCTGGCTACGGTTGGTTGGTACTGACAACACTAAGACTATACTTACCCCTACATACCACTCTAACACTTCATTCGACCACTTCAACTCTTCAAAATATGTTTCATTAAATTACATAGCCTTACTTAAATGCATTTATGTTATTGTTTCTTATTGTGTTTCTCTTTTGTTAGTTGTTTTTCTGAATAGGGGCCTAATTAAACTTTATATAGTTTAAATTATAACTTAATAAGCCCTGATAGATCAATATAGTAGTTTTTGTGTTGATTGTATTTTCTATCAATTGCATGATTTCTACGAATAATTTTAAAAAATTGCTATATTATTTACCTTCCCATACTCGAGTTCATACTTAAAAGGGATTTACATTAAATGTTTTTGTAATTTAATATAATTTTATTATATATTTCTTTTCTTTGTACATCATATTTAAATATTTAATATCTCTGTATTGAGACCATAGAGTAAGACTCTACACCACGCACAGACACATACCCATGTAGTGCATTATTTCATGTGTATGGTATCATATTTTCTATTTTGTAACTTTACAGGAAATAAACACTGTCGGCACTGGTGGCACAGTGCTGTAACCCAGCTACTTGGAGACAAAGTGTTTGGGAGATTGATGGTGATAGGTTCCATGCTCGGTCCTCTTAATACCGACACAGCGTCCACTCAGTGATTGCTATCGACGTGGACACTACTAGAGAAGTCTGGGTTGTCCATGTTGGATGGTAGTCATGGTTGGGATGTTGTGTAGGGAAGAGAACTGAGTGTCAGAATTATCAGTTACTTGTTACAGAGAGTAAGGAGCTTTTGTTACAGACTATATAAATTTTATCAGCCTTATAACGAACAGGAGTTGATAGATACTGACGTACTTATAAGTTTATCTGTAGAATAATTAGTCACTAAGGTTACAATACCAGAATCTGTAGAAATAATTAAAGGCATTCTTAACCAAGATTTAGTGGAGCTAGCTGAACTATTCCTCATATCTACTTATTTATTATTCAGTGGGAAATTCAATGAATAAACTGAAGGGACAGTCATGGAAGCACATTGACCACCAGGATTAGCTGACCTTTATATGGAAATGATTTAAGATAAAGCACTGGTAACGTCTAATTTGAAACTCGAGGCATGGATGGT
>JAQJVL010000193.1:5000-278353 GCA_035578905.1 Stictocephala bisonia | reverse complement strand
AAGAGAAAGCACTGGTAACGCCTCATTTGAAACTCGAGCCATGGATGGTATCGATATTTAGATGATGTATAGGCTAGAGAGGACTCACAGTAGAGTCACCACATCACTTCACGTGTGAAAAGTCTGGTTATCTAGTAAATTTTGTAGAACCTTGACTGGTTGTCATCAGAAATTACAGATTCTACTTTCCAAATTTATTTCTGAAAAGAAGTGTATTCATATGTAAAATATAGCATAAATAACAATTATGTTTACTGAAGTTGAAAAAAATATGGTCAATTATAGGCTTGAATCTAATAACAATCAATTTAATTAGGGGTAGATGTGTATAGTCGGTGAGTCACGGGAAGTCCCCTGAACTTCAAGCCTCTGTGTTATTGATGACACCGATTTCCATTGAAACAGCACAAGTCATGTAGTGTACCTGTCGTAATTACTAATTAGGATATGCACACTACATGACTTGTGCTGTTTGAATGGAAATCAGCGCATGCAATATCACAGAGGCATGAAGTTCAGAGGACTTCTCATGACTCACTGACAGTAGTTATGTTTCATAACTTTAATTTGCATAACGTTAACGAGCTAACGATATAGGACAATATTTATTTACTTTTTTTAATAGTCATGGATACAAAATATTGTTATTGTTCATAAAGTAACAATACATATTAAAGTTCATATTTCAAAAACAATTAAAAACTCTTTTATTTTCACTTTTAAAAAACAGCTTTACCATCGATAAACTGAATAAATTGTATTTTTACTTCCAATATTGTGCGCATGGAATGCAATATGTACTTTGTCTGAAACAAACGAGGCCATCTGTATCCAAGTCTTTGTTTATTGAAATCCAAACACAATTTCTCCAAGATTATTATTCTAGAATACGAGACAAAGGATCACAATGCTTTGTTATAAATTGTATTTTACATGGTATTTACAAAATAATGTTTAAATACAATTTATATTCTTCACTAGTATTGTTGCAAAATGTGTCGAGTATTGCAATTTTACAATAAAATTATCCATAATGATAAAAATTTCCGTACCACACTATATTGCTGTTAAAAAGCTTTCTTTATTTAGTTCGTCGATTTATGCTAAAAAAGGTACATTATTTAATTATAAATGAAGATGTTAGATTTGTCTTATTAGTACTTCCGCTATCCTTATTTTTTCTACACGTGATTCTAATGATTTAATCCTTAAACTTATAACATTAAATGTTGTGTTATGTTTTATTTTTTATAAGATTTGAGCACTTTGGTCACATAACTAATTAAATGTGCCTTTGGATTGATAGTATTTGCTTTAGTTCATATCTTATAGGAAATGACTCCTAAAGATTTTGGTGATACAGTCCCAAAATAATTTTTATTTATTCAAAAATCAGTTCTGACCGTATCTTTTTCGATAATCATAATTTATTTACTCACATCAAGTCTAACTAGATGTATCAATTTAATTTATTTAAAAAAAAAAATAAATAATACTAGTCCCAAACATGTTCAGACCATTAGTAGGCCTTTTTATTATTTTACAGCGTTTACTTAAGTTCTTAACTGATATACATTATTTGTAATATTTTCGTTAATTTATCAGTTTACATGTCATTATTACTCACATAGATACATCTATTCCTTACCATGGTACATAATTTTCATATTTAAAGATGTATACAATAATAATACCACATAACTTAGATGGGAATTGTGAAACTCATAATCTTATATTTAGTTTTACATGTTGTACTCATAATGAACTAAACACGGTTAATTGTTTACAAGTTTATGTATTTATTTATTTATTCATAAGACGCCGATCGTCATGATATGGGCAAATATGGATTTCGAATGAGTGTGATGAGTGTAGATGAGCGAATGTAGTCATTGTTACAAACTAAGACCGACTATTCCTTAGAAAGTGTAATTAATTAATAGCCCAATGACAAATGAACAGCCGGTGATTATCAGCTGATCCTTCTCAAAATGTATTGACTCTGATTGGGATCGAACTGACAACCTTTAGCACATAAAGCTGGAATTGAACCAACTACGCTACCGAATAATTAAAAATTTTTAATTTTTTATTTGGCTGTTTTATTGTTATTATTTTTTTAATAACATTATTATAAATTTATAAATTTTTAATTATTATAATAAATTATTTAAAACAACGATTTCTAAGAGTCTATGGTTACCAACACTATTCGCTTTTGCGTAGTTGCCAAAACGTTACAGACAGCATTTATATATGCATACGTACTGCGAAAAGGTTAAATAAATTTATTTGTTGTATAGCTTGATACATCTAAGTCCAGAATTATTAAAGTTATTGTAAGTTATTATTAAGTTATTAAACTTATTGTTACTATAGTTAGTGTTAATATATATGGAAATCTTATTAATTTAATCCTAATGTAGTATTATAAACTATTAAATTTATATAATTTAAATTTACTAGCTTACTAATAATACATATTTGAAAGTATACGTCACTAAATGTAAATAGCCTAGTTTAAAAAATATATTCCAAATTTATTTTCTCATCATTAGTTTGTCAGTAATATAATTTGATTTACTATAAAATCGTTACTGCGATTCATTAAAAAAACGTATAAAATTAAATTAAAATGTCATGGCGTTTTCCAACACTTTATCATTCATTTTTCTAAAGAAATTTGTACTATTTTAATGTCATTTAGATATGTCATTTAGATAATCAATATAACTCTAAATTTCTAATTTAAATAAATGAAAATATTGGTTGAAATAAACATAAACTCATGTAAACAGTTATGGAATACTAATATAGTTATAATGACGCGTATGTAATAAGAATATATATGACTAAAAAATATTATATGTTTAACGAAAACTAAATAAAATACTTAGGGATTACATTCCATCTGAGAAAACGTGTTTTTGTCAGAGTCCATAAAACTTAAAATGCGTTAAAAACCCCAAAACCTTTAACCTGATACACGATTTTAGCAAAAACTGTAAATATTAAATATTTAACCCCTCATGTTAACTACAGAAATGTGTTTCTTGTGAAAAATTAGTAGAGAAATCAGTCCTAAGACTTAGACCTCCTTGTGTACGAATACGGGTGGGTAGGTAGGGGGCTCTAAGTGAGAAAGGACCTTGGCTGCCGGTGTGGTTTTAATTTCTGTGAACAATGCTCTCCATCTCGCCATCTCCCCCACCCCCCAAACAGCACTTTACATTACCTCAGCAGGTTAAAATCACTTTAATTTACTTTTCACATCGATTTGGTAAGCATTTGAGCGAACCTCTTAAAATGTGGTATTATTCAGAATATTGCGTTTCACATTTGACAGAAAATAATTATTTGTTGAGGTTATTCAATAACCTCAACTTGAAGGTGTATTTTTATTTGTTCATACAACAATACAATGGAAAACTATAACACAATAGGATAAGAACAATCTATAAATAAAAGAAAACAAATACATACGACAAATCAAACAATAAAAAGCTCATAATCATGATATGTTTACTCATAATAAAATTTACAATGTCAAACAAGAAAGTTATAAAACAGCTGCATTTTAAGAACTGAAACAAGGCAATAATGCAAGACGTGAAGGCGTTGCCATGGTTGCGGCTGGCTTACATCGTCACGTCACTGGTCCTAACATTCTCAAATTCCTCGTAGTTCCACCATTTCCTCTAAGAGCAACCTGAAATCTAGGCGGGTCTTTCAATAGAGGAACTATAGCGGCTATAAATTATACTTGCAGAATTGTAATGTCTACAGAGGCATGCAGGCAGTACTTAATATTACCACGTTCTTAATTGAAATATACAACCTCTATTTGCGCCAAGTACATGTAGTAGTAATAATGAATCAGAATTGGCACGTAAGATATGCACGTAGGAATTAGTGAAAGTGAAAGCGTCTCATGACCTTGGTTTTGTGACGGTCGTAAGAAGGTAAGATATCTTACATTCTTACATATTAAACGCCGACACAATGTTGTGCGTATTTTAAGGTGAATATGAGTGATGATATGAATATATGATGAGTGTAGTCAAGTTACTAACTGAGTTCCACTGTTCCTCAGAAAGGGAAATTTATTAATATTCCAACAGCCAGGGCAACTAAGGGACCTACGGCTATACGTGGAATGCGAACCACGTAGTGTTGGTCTGATTTTCAGATAATGTACAAGCCTAATACTCAGTTATCTCGCCCACACAGCACCCGTGCAATGATTACCACCCGACACGGACACTCCAGACTTCTCTAATAGTGTCCACGCCGATAGCAACCATGTCGGTATTAAGAGGACCGAACATCCAACCTATCGCCTACAATATCCCAAACACTTTGTCCCCAAGTAGCTGGGTTACAGCACGGTACTACCATTATAATAATGGTGGTTATTTTCATAAGTTGGTTCGTTTACTTATCCAAAGTAATTTTACTTATTTTGAATTGTACTACTTATATTCAATACTATGACAGTGACCTTGAACGGATGGTTACGAAGTTTTTACATGATAATGGTGTCAAGCAACATCAACCGTGGCTGATCCCTGGATGGGTGACCATCTGTCTAAGCGATCCTACCCTTGTTCTCGGGCAGTCTTCCCGTTTACTCTGTTGGTTCAACAGTCACTCTTAAGCTGTTGATCTCCAGGCTAAGTGTTACAGAGGGTTACTTAGCGTAACTTCAACTGGTAAAATACGGCATATCTTTTTTTAAAATTATTGAATTAATCTTTTTTATTGAGTAAGAACAGTTATTATTTCTGGAACAGTAAATACACATAAAAAGCTTAATATGAACAAATAAATAAAATACATTATTTTCATCCATATTTATTTTTTGAACTATCTCAATATTCTTAGTGTTACATAGTTCTATGTCTTAGAAAAATAATTAATTAACCTTATGTATTGAATATTTACAAAATGAAATCATAGTACAATGGATATAGGTTCATTAGTTACTAAATAATATTAGCAAGTGTACTTTTTCATTTAAAGGCAAATACAGTCTCACTTTCACTAATATACGTACTTATGTAGGCAAGAGAATTTGCTTATAGAAAGGGATTTTCTTTCATATTTTCGTACCTATTATAAAGAGTTTCTTTTTGAAAATGTTTTATTGAGTTTATTTATAAAAGTTTTGTTCCAGTTATTGTAAATTGTCTCATCATAGGATAAACTATCTTTATTAATAATTGAACTATCACACAGTTGAAACTATATCGTAGACTTTAACTAAATAAAACCTTTTCTAATGTAATGAGTTTTACACGTTGACCTGATACATTTTTGTGAAACGTTGTAAAACTGTCTCGTTTGGAAGTGATTTATGCTGAAAAATAATTCATAACAACCAATTTTGTATTTATTTCATAGAGATTGTTTGGTATATTCAAACTTTATGGTAAACTAGCATAAAAAGCAATTAGATTATCAAATTAATTTTTTTTTAAATGGATATTTCGGAATATACATCAATATTTTTATCAACTAACTACTTAACTTTATTCATACCTCTATGGATTGGTCTCCCAAAAACTCAAGTATATATATAAAACAAAAAAAGTTAATATGTTATGAAAGGAAAAATGTCAATAATATATATTAACACGTAAATCATAAATTAAATTTAATACTAAGATTAAATGTAATAAGTCGTATAGTTTTAAATGTATTGTCAACTAAACCTTACTGATAAGTAGATAATTATTAAAGTGGCTTATTTTTATTTAATTTAATCTAAACATGTTCCTTACGAGCATAATAGTTTTTAAATTAATAAATTGTAAACTTAAAACATAATTATAAACATCTGATGATAAAATAATATTTAAAAAAGTACTTCACAAATAATTTAACATAAGCTAATCCTGGAAACTTAACCTATGGCCATCAAGACCTAATCCTATCTTTGTATATATAATTATTACTGTAAATGAAAATATGTATTATTATTGTTTAAAATTAGCTATTGTATTCCTTCGTGACGAATTTTTTTTCATTTCAAAATGATTTAATTTCCTATATCCTACGTAGTCTTTTGTGATTGAAGTAAAATTAACAATCATAAGTGAATTTAACAGCTGATTTAGGATATTGAGCTTCAATAATTGAACTATTTAACTGTAATACTTTGCCCAATTTATCTAAAAGGTACAATAAAAACAACATTTTATTTATATTAGTTTCGAAGGTAACATATCCAACAAACATAATTGATTGAGTAATCCCACCATAATTACTTTATTAATTTGTTCAAACATTTAAAAAAATTTTATAAGTGTTATAATATGATAAAATCCATACTCCCTACGTAGTATTTTTATTTTATTTAATTGGTAATCAAATGGTTTATATAATTCCGAAGCTTATTTAATTTTCTTTACAGAACTAACAACATATGAATCTATTGGTACGAGTTCAGTGTTATTACAAAATTATATAAATAAATTTCTTGAGAAACTGTATAATAAAACAAGGTAAAACTGAAAACTATTATAATTATATATTGAAATAAACTGTTTGGACGTTTATAATATACATACGTTGATTATCTTTGCAGATTATCTAGGGATTAGGCCGGAAATATAATTGCATGTATGATATTACTGAGATAAAATATCTGTTAGATTTTTGAAAAGGCTTCAGTGAACATCTGACGATAATTTTCGGAATAAATTAGAGTTTAGCCGTCTGATAATTGTTCATGGTCTGTTGATTATATACTACACAATTTTCAACTAATCGTTTGTAATTTCTGAAATGTAATATGTAGGGCCTCCAAGGATTTTTACTCTTAAATACATATTTTAATGAATGGTAACATAAGCTCCTTAGTTATGACTGATACGATATTAAATAATCGAAAACCATTTAAATATGTCTATATTTATATATATTTACATAGGCATAATAGTCAGGGACAGTATTTTAACACATGTAACAAACACGTGAACTAGTCATGAAAGATATCTGCAGTACTAAACATTTCGCCTATGTTGTGTTAAACATTTTGCTCATGTTTTGTTGTTATGTCCAGTGATAATGGGAAGACATTTTCCAGAGAAGATTATAAATAACACAGGTGTAGAGTAGTTAAGTAGGTTCCAATAATATTTACAATTTATTCTGTAAGATGGTTGTTAGGTGAAACGAATTTGGTAAATTTTGGAAGCACTTAGAGGTAAGTATATATGTGTTTATTTTATTCTTGAGAAGGGTTACAATAAAGTTTAAGGACATAAACTTTAAAAGAATAAAGTGTTTTCATATTTTTGAAGAAAAAATAACCATTAATTAAGAGCAGTTGGACAACTTATCCTTTGAAAATAGGGGGAAAGTATATGTTGTGATGATTGTATGGACAAGAAGGTAGGTCGGTATGAGATTATAGTACATTTTGGAAAACAGATGAATATAGGTTGCAAACTATATTTATAGAAAAAGAAATTATCATATCCCCGATATTTTTGAGAAATATAAGGACTAAAGGATATTTGATGCATATTCTGTAGAGGTTTTTAATGTGGAAGCCTAAAAGGTAATAAAGTTAAGTCTGAAACTACACGAAGTACGACGAACTGAGTCAAATGAATATATTTTCATACAATATTTTGCACTCTGTTACAAAACATATATAAATGTGAGTGTAAAACTATTTAAAAAAAACTATTAAAGAATAGTTTAGTTTCCTGTATTCTTGGAATATTTTCATTCTACTTATAAACTGTACATTATAACATTATGTAATGAATTATTCTTAATACAGCATATTAAATTTTAAAATGTAATTTTTTGTATTTAACAGTTTGAAATAAACACATAGAAGAAGATAATATATTTAAATTTATGGACGTTAGTTTAATTTTGATTATTTTTATTTGATTTTGCTCATCTTAATATATGTAATGCAAAAACGTTGTACTTACAAATTACGTAATCTCCGGAACCACTGAACAATTCTGATTATATTTGAAGGAAAATAAGCTTTTATATCATAGAGATTCAATACGAAAGATTTCTTGAAACTCCATTCTTAAGGAGTAGAAACAGCCCCTCAAAGTTTATTTTTTCCCATAAGAGTATCATTTGTAATTAATTTTATAATTTATTTTAACAAGCTGATACAGAAAAAACCCCAGAACATGAGACTAAAACTTGAGACATTCAGTTTTCATAGTAAAATGTTTAAGGTAAGTTATACTATCTCTGGTATATAATGTTCACTCTCCCAGAAGTAGACTTATAGGGATTTATAGACTATTAAACTTTGTTATCTAAGAGAGCGGCAGTATGTTGAACTTTTATTTATCTGAAGTTTAGAGAGGAACATGGAGGGGGTTAAGCAAGCGTAGAAAAACACGCCGTAGTGGAGCAAGGGCTGCCCGCCAGTTTTATATAAACTCAAATGATAAAAAAAACTTATTAGTAGCTCATTAGTTAACGCTTCTCACTGTAAATTGTAAGATTCTTCGAATAGCCAGCTGATCTAACGGTCGGTAGCTCAATTAAAGTTCACACACAGGTCTGCAGGCTCATATAAACTTATTATAAAAATATTAATTTTGAATATAATTTCATTCGTTTTGTATTAGATAATATTGGTTGAAATACCTTTATTTGTATACTATCTTCAGAGTACTATTACAAAGTATTTTTACAAAAATTGGGATTTGTTATATGTATTTGAATTATGATTTTCAGATTTCTTTGAAACTTTCGTCAACTAAAAATTGTCTAAAATGATGTAATAAAACGCGTTAACCGTTGTTTTTAGCAAACGTATTCATTTTATATAAAAACATGTTCTTGATAGGATTGTCATGTTAGGATAAATCATTAAAATATATACATTTAAATCAAGTTATCTTAGTATTTTGTTTTCATTTTTTACAGTTTCATTTGAATAAATGTTGATACAATGTTATTTAATACTATTTAATTTCATTTAAATCATTATTTTAAAACTTCACTTTTGAATTTCTGCCTTTGAACCACTATAGAAGCAAAACTAAAATTAGAAATTAGTCCTTAAAATCTTAATCCTTACCAACCTTAATTTAATGTTAATTCAGACTTTTGAGAATTGTGTTTATAATATGGCCAGTTGGGCAATTGACATAAATCACGCGGCCTAAAAGATAATTAGTTTTATTATTGATTAAATTGTGTTTAATTAACACAAATTAATGAGTCAATTTGAGCTTCTGCCTCTGGAGTTAAAAACCAATATAATGCAGGAGATAAGCTTAAAACACTTGTACGTACATCCACACCTTTGGGTAATTACATTAATTCTTGCCGGACATTTAAGGGAAGTGACCAGGCTGTATTTCTAATTAGAGATGCTTAAAAGTCCCTTTCCTGTTAGTACGTAGTACTTAACTTTTATTATTATTTGTCCCTTTTACGGCAAAAATACTTTCAATCTATTGCCTATTATAAATTACATGTAGTAAAGTAAATTTTTTATTTTCGTTGTGATAAGGTCAGTAAAATAAATATATTCGTTGGAGGAAATAATATGTTAAGAAGTACCTTAAGGCCTATAAAAATGCCATTAATTTTAACGAGAAGGTACCAAATTTAGTGGTTGGTATAAAATTTTATAACGCATTAAAGGGATTTTGTAAAAACTGATATCTAGAATACTTATTTTTATTTTTTTAAGTTATCTTTCAAAACCCCTTGTACTAACTAACAGGAACAAAACATTTACAATTTAAACTAATAAATCTCCAAGAAATTAAGTTAACTCAAATTAAGTATAATTGAACGAAAATATGCACTATTTAAAAATAAATCTCTAAAACAGAAAAGTGACTATTTTACTAAGAACAACTTATGTCACCAAATCAAAGGAAATCAAGTATTTTAACTATTACTAATGCATATAAAAAACGTAAGTTTAAAAATATTACCACGAAACCTACTTCGTACTTACTTGTCTATGTGAGGGCAAGGAGGTTTATTCCACCGTTTTTACAATTTTATATTTTATTTCGAAATAGTAATTGTAATATTTCTACACAACAAGAACACAGAACAAATATACCAAGTAAATAAAGTGTATTTGAATCATATTATATTGAGTCTAGCCGAATACTTAATTATTGTGTATTAATAATTAATACTAATAGTTTTTATAATTAGCAAAATTCGTGTTGGTATATATACAGTACAAGTAAACGTCACACAACACAAATTTATTATAATATAAGCACAAAATGTACAAATATATTACAATACAAGTACAACTTGCTCAACTATTATTGTAATCGAATTCGGTGAACCATGCTCACCATAATATTTGTGCATTTTATACTTGTATTGTAATATATTTGTGCATTTTATGCTTATATTGTGATACATTTTTGTTGTGTGATGTTTACCTTTACTTAATACTATTGTACTATTATTATTAAATGTTTGTATGACATTCCGAAGAAAATTAAAACAACAGAAACGTTAACATTCACTGTTAAAAATACATACCATTGCAAATGTGTAAATTTAGTCAAAGATTTCTCCTTTGTTCAACTAAGTTCATTAATTAAGGAATTGCTGCAGTCATCAACATTCAAGGTGATCAGAGAGTCAAACGGTGAAAAACATGTCACCTTGGACATCATATGTAACCAATCCAAAGGTCTATAGATAACCACACGATCTACATATAAATAAACTTTGTTTGCACCTAGAATTGCAGGATTTGTTCTATAAAAAGAATGTTATATTTTATGCACCTACTTTAATATTCGACACTTTTAGCAAACGATATAATGATTGGTGTATGTAAAAGATTTGCAAATGTTGTACAAGGCATTGTCTTTTTATACGTTTAGCAAATCTTGTAATTTTCATCTCCAGTGGGTAGGATCAAGTCTATGTTTTTTGGGGACATAGGTTTTTATCTCGTATAAATCATTTTGCAGTTTCAAAATTGCAAAGTATACTCCAAATCAAGCCATACTTTCAGTTTCATTTCTGATATTGTGTGTCTTTTTTCGAAATCATTGTTTATACTCATGAATATTCCTCCCTTAACAGAATTTGAAACCGGTTTTGGTCTACAACAATTATTTCTGGATAATTATAGCAGCTATATGTGAGATTATGCACCTACTTTAATATTCGACACTTTTAGCAAACGATATAATGATTGGTGTATGTAAAAGATTTGCAAATGTTGTACAAGGCATTGTCTTTTTATACGTTTAGCAAATCTTGTAATTTTCATCTCCAGTGGGTAGGATCAAGTCTATGTTTTTATTGTTTATTTTATGTTGTTTATTTTATCAAGTCTATGTTTATTTTATGTTGTTATTAATAACCCCTAAGTATGAATTTGCATATATATTTGACTGAAGGTTGGGTGGAAAACTGTCACTCAGGTTTATTGCGAATTACACATATATTTTAACATACATATGAGGTATTAGGAGATATTGATTAGGTGAGGTCTTTTAAAGTACTTAAAAATAAAGATAAAGAATCAAATTTTAAAACAAGATTTAAAGACAAGTTTGTTCGCCATATTTTAAAATATAATATTCCAATTCATTATAATAACGAGGCTAAAGTGGCTAACCCAATAATAATTTTATATAAAAATAAACGTAAATAATAGGCTGTGATAAAAAATACAGACCTGTTGCATTATAAAATGATAAAATCAACATTTTTAGAGGTATAGAATATAAATGAATATTTTATTTAATTCCGAAATATAACACTGTTATTTTCAAGTGTTCTCATGTTTCAAGGCAAAAACTATATAAGATGAATTATCTCTTAATCCCTAATAGTTCGCATTTTATACTACATTCGAAGACCAATTTAACTACGTAGATAATATTTCACCTTACATGGACTGACGTTTCGGTTGAATGAAATTAATACTAAGAATTCTTTCTTAACTAAGTTCAGCGGAACTCCAGACTTACATGGGCATAACAACTTGTTGTGAGCTCATTGTCTTGAAATCCACATTAGGCGTGGAATTTTAATCGAAAGGCAGCCGCAAATACCTAGACTCTCTGCCTTGACTTATTTACCGAACTAATTTGTGAAAAGTATAATATATTGTACATAATTAATAGAAGTTTTACAATATGGACTTCCTTGGCAAATCAGTTTACTATATTGCCGTGCACTTGTTTGAGTATAAAATTACCCTTCCTCAATAAACTTGAATAATAAAGCCTCAGTACTAAGTCTCGTTTGGTAATTTTTTTTCTTTATCGTCTATAGAATCTCCAAAATCAGATTAAAGTCTAAAAAATATAACAGGTTGGGTTTAATTTATATCACCCTTGACAACAGAATAGAATTCTCGGAGAAGCTAATACACTGAATGTATATGTCATGTTTTAGTTTATTTTTGAATTAAAATATCAATAGCTAGTTCATATGGGACTGCAGGACTGTGCGTAAACTTGATTCAACGAGTGAAGTACCAATCGTTTAGTCTGATGAGGATTCGAACCTTGGACGTTTTTTCCGCAGTCCGAAGCATCTACCACTGAGCCACCATGCATGGTTGTATGTAGTTAGTTAGTTACACACGTCTTTAGCTAGTAACAATGAATACAAGTTTGATAAACACGTGCATATTAAGCACGGCCGAACTTTAAGATTGTGTAATGTATATTTATTTTATATTCAAATATACATATCGTACGTGTGGAATTGATTGGATATATTCTCGTAGCACTGTAAAGATTGTTTCCGATTTTCTTGTCAATGATTATGTATGAATTAGAAATATTTACAAAATTGACTCACAACGTAAAAAGTTTGTGAACAGATTGTCAACTATTGTATTGATTAAATGTTTTAAAAGCGGGCCTGTATTGATTGCTTGATTTGATATCCAACCAGAGTAGAGTAAGTGTTATTATGACATTGATTCTGATAGTACAAAGTCTGAAAATGTTTTAAATTGGGAGTGCGAGTGGTCTAGAGGTGTTAGAGATAGCACAGTTTCGATTACTGGCTTTGACTGTTAGTTTTTATAAGTTAAATCGGGAAGGGAAATCGGCCTCTCCTAAAAAAAAAAAAAAAATATTTCCACTCTGCTAAATAGCACTGTTGTAATATCGCCTTTCACGAACTATTGAATCACCCCAAAAAAATATGTTATATGTAGAAGTATAATACATAAACACAAATAAAAATAAAAATTTTTTTACAATCAACAGGATAACTTTATTTTCCAAGAAAAAATTTTCAAGTGAATTCGATGTCGTTCATTGTAATTAAATTACTACAAATTTATTTTTGTAGTCTACAAATCATGTTTTAAACCCAAAACAGGAGTAGGTCATAAATAATGTTTTCATATAATAATATATTGTTGTATTTTATATTAAGATACTATTTTAAAATGTTATCCTTTTCTTTTATTTATTTATCTTTGTACATTTCATAATGTTGTCAGATTATCTAAATTTTCAGGTCTACTTTCATTGAAATACTGTCGTTATAATCGGGAAACTAGTTTTTTATTATATATTTTTAAGTGTAGGACAAATTTAAATACCATAAAGGATTGAAATTATAAGATAAGGCAAACTACATAGCTCAATCCTAATTAAAAGTTACTTATTTTGTTCAAAACACATTTTTAATAAATTGTTTTAGGAAAATCAACAAACGTTTCAAAAAAAATTTCAAATGTAAAAATTTGTACTTCAAGATTTGTTTATAGTTCTCTCTGCCTCTCTGTTCACTAATAAGAACTAATTCTAACTTTTAGACTCTCGATATGAATGTTTAACTACTTTCAAGCTTCTTTCTTACGGTGAAATGACACTAATTTGCAATTTGGAAAAACTTGCAGCTGCTAAACTTTTAATAAGTTTCATACTTCAGAAACTATCTTTAAGTTTCACTCTTATCATACTTTAGTACCTCTATTAAATTGAAAATTTCGTACTAGAATTATTTCGTACTCCTAAATAAAATGTGGTCCCACCTAATTATTCTCTCCACAATAAAAATGGAAATCATGGTTTTCTTCGGTCTTATTAGATGTTAAAGATCATTTCTATCATATCTATAGTTAAATGTATTCTCTAAAATATTTGATAACATAATTAATGATGATGTAATATGAAAGTAATAATAACAATATTAAGTATAAAAATAACAAATTTGATCATGACCTTTTTTCACATAGTTATTTTTATATTTTATTGATATACACATACATGTTATTATTTAAGCTTACATCCCTCAACATATCTTTTAATCTTCATCTTTAAAAATATTTTTATGTGGCTGTTTAAAATCAGTATCAGGAAATAATTGACCTTTTCCATATTGTTTTTGTTCGATTCTAAAATCTCATATTTACAAGGATTTTGGTCCATGGCGTTGTTACGCTGTTATTTGCCGATAGCCGTATTTTTATTCCAATGTGTGTTTTAGTTTACATGTTGTTAATGTTATAGTTTGTAGTATCTGTTGTTTATGTTGTTGTTAATAATGTATGAACTATTATTTTGGTTCATAGTTAAGTAATATGGTAGTTCAGATCTCAGTCTTTAAAATTTCGGTTACTATCAGTGACTGGCTTCTGTTTTTACCAAACTGATTTTCTCTTAATGAATTATAGAATAATGTATGTGACACAGTGTTCTTTTTTTTTAATTTCCAAAATAAAACTATTTAGCTTCAGGTTATGGTACATCCATTACGCGCAAAAGATTTAAATATATTTTGAGGTGACTCCAGTACCGATTAATTTTCTTTATCGACCAGTGTTTAGTTATAAGAACCTGATATCTTTAATGCGCTTGAGACATTTTCAGAGTCATCATCTATAAGAATCGTTAAGCTCTTTAAAAAAGTATAAAAATGCAAGCAGCTGTAGGAGGTAATGTGGAATGTATGGTGAATCATACTGCCTGCACACCAAACACATTTTAAAGTGGAATCTGTCTGGAAATACTCATTTTCCAAGCTTTAAGTAGGGTGCTAAAGTTTATGACAAATTTTAGGGATTGTACTGACGTTCTTTGTATTTTATGAATATCCTTTTAAAACATAGCAACAATTTAACAATAATAAATTTTAATGGTGTTACCAGCATATACGTTTGTTAAAGCAGTGGTAAATAGAATAAAAAAAAAAATAATTAGACAATAATTATCATATAACATTATATGGTGTACTCCTTCTTATAGGTGAGAGTATATTGAACAAAAAATAGTGTTTTATTTGATGATGTTCTTCAGTTTATGTTGTTTAGTTTCTACAGTAGTTTTTACTCTGTCAGTAAATTACTATAGAAACAAACAGAGAGACCCGAGCAATGCATTCGGTCGACGGGTGCCTGAGCTGCTCTCTAACTATGAACGGTCTCAAATAAGCTTTCGACCGACTGCTTGGCGTACTATTATCAGACCTATCAGTCAGTTCAGCGTGTGTTGGACAGAGACAGAGAGTGGGATGAAAAGACACAGAAAGTCATTACTGGCCCTACATGTGAAAACAGAACGGTAACTAATTTTACGGAACAGGATAATCGGCTTCAAAAGGACCAAACGTTTGGGCATTATTCTTGTTTCTAGTCATTGGATATGTCCATGTGTGATTAAAGAGCACTTAAAATTAAATGGTTTTGAATGCGATAGACAACGGGTGAGTTCGCGCGTAAAAAGTTTATTCGTCATTTAATTTACTTTCCAAGTGAATTTACACTATTTAAAATACTATTTTAGATAAAAGCTCTGAGGTAATTCACTTTACCTCTTGCTGTAGTATTTTGTTTGGAAATAAAAACCAGTAAAATGTGTTTTACAAGTTTTTTTTCAGCATCACAGGTTATTTACTAGTCTAAATGGTAAGTATTTGAAATAACTCCTTGTGGTTTAACATTTATTTATATATGTAATGGCCAAAAAAGAGGACAGCAAACATCTCACGGATTGTTACCTCTGACCAAGGTATGTTTGGTTTCACTTTATAAATTTCCTCGAACTGTTTGGAAGCTGAAAATATTTGGAATACCACATCTGGAGAAGGACGCCGACAACGCTGGAGACCAGTTGCTTACGATAACATAAATAGTGGCGATACCAAACTAACAAGCATGCGGTTATTAGGTCTGAATTTTTAGTTCTATACATCGTGTAGAATAAGTTATATATAATATCCTGTTGTCAAAAATAAAATCAGGTATATAAAATATATTCCTAGAAGATAGTTTTATTACAAATGGTGATTAAATATATTAGAATTTATTATTGAATTTGATGACTTGACGTTAGAGAACTCTTACAGCAAACTATGGAACTACGTGGAGTTTGGAAATACTACGTTCAACGGCAGGGCGAAGTAATCCAGCCGCAATCACAGCTGCGCATTTACGTTCTGCATTGTTGCCTGGGTTCACTTCTCTAAATGTACGTTTTCTATAACATATTAGTTAGTGAGTTTTTACGTGTGAGTAAAGATAGTATGATCGAGGAGTTTCTTATTGTTTATATTGTCTGTTAAATGTTTTTGTATTGTTTATAGATTTATCGGACCTTTAATTTTAATTCACTAGTAGTGAACTACTTTTTCCGTTACTTCATTACATTACTTTTTTATCTCAATTACGGTTAGGTCAGGTTAGGTTAGTTTAGGTGGCTACTAAAGTTTACACAAACTGGTAAATCCAATGATTGACTTGCCACCGAATGCGCTTTCCGTGTAAGTTCGTGGAAAGCGATAAGATAAGGCCAGTGATATCGGATTCCTAGCGGATAAGAAATACCATAATGGACGTAAAATAACTGGGGAACAGTTTTTAGAGCCAAATAATATTTATCAAGTTGTAGTAGATTAACGGAGAAAAAAAGTAGTGGTACTGAATTAACGAAAAAGATCCGTTTCATACTATCAAATTATTTACAAATTAGCATATTTTATTATTGTTTGAACAAAATAAAAATTCCTTTCTAATTGGATCGCTCTCACAACAAGAAATTATTGTATATCACATTTTAAACACAGTTCTCTTAGCAACATCATGTCTAAGAGGTACATTTAAATGTCACTAATTGAGTATTCGTCAAGTTGGAACAATTATTAAATAAAGTATAACTATGGATTTATAATAAATATATTGCTAGTTCTATCAAGTCCATTGCAGACAATTAAAAATATAAACAGCACTACAGTTCACATGTTTAAATAAATAATTAAGTTTTTTTTATGTAGCCTATCAGTTATAGCTAAAAAAAAAAAAATAAAATAAAATAAATGTGCAATCAATTTATCATACGGATAGAAGGAATCCCATATAAAGTGATATGTTTTCTTAATAGATCAGGACTAACAAATTTGAAAGTTTTTGGAGAAAAATTTATCATAGACTTAATCGTAGTGTTATATATAGCAAATTAATTTATACCACAAGTCCAGTATTATGTCCTGCTAATTGTTTATATTTTAAATATGCCAAATAGAACAATGATTTTTGTTTGTAGATTTGCACTATTTTAATAAGAATATGTCCATGATACTTAAGTCCCCACAATCACAATATACAAATACCAAATACCAACCAAACTTCTTACATGTGTTACAACTTTTACAATCTTACTACCAACAAGTATAAAGTCTTTATATTGAATTTTGATTATAGATCACTGTTTACACAATGTGGACGGTTTACTTTCGTACAACCACAGTTAATTCCTCAAAAAAGGGAATTTTCCTCCGTGAGTATAAAAGGGAATTGTTCTTCAAATATTATTCCTTCACCTGATCTTTTTCTCTAATTGTGAATTGTATCCACCAACTAATATATTTATTTTAAGAACCGTGACACTATTGCAACAATATTTTCCTGCAAGAAAAGGAATTACACATTACCGAATGATGTGTACCCAAATGTTTTTTTTTTTGCAGATCATATGTTAAATACTTATCCAGCTGCTTAAAGTGAGTTATTTCTCTGTTAATATACCTATTATGGTTCAACAACATATGGAAACTTACCTACACCTCTTATGTTACCCAAGACTTATGAATAACCGTGACTGTAAATAGGCTTATGGTGTATGCTTAAAAATAGTACAATCATACAATAGTAATTTCCGCAATTTATTGAAAATCCTCCGTGGCAATTTTGATTTTAACTATCAGAATTAAAAAGAACCAAAGTTCAGGCAGATTCAGGTAGCTTTCAGTACCCTAAAAAGTAGAAAATTATCTTATAAGATGAAGATGTTTTGAAAGGCTGTAAGACAAATTTATCGATGCCATGTGTTTCTGTCATCTGCAGCTGCTGAGGCAGTGAGCAGACGCCAGCGTTTACTTTTCGAGCAGAAGTTTTTAGTTTTAAGAAGAAAAAATAAAATTACAGTGATTTCATGATTGATTATATTTAAATTACATAGTTAATATGAGTTTCGTATGACTGAACTACATTGAAGTTATATTCGCCACATTTTCAGTAGATGGTGTTATTTGTCGAAGGTATTTAGTAGTACTTTCATATTTTCAATCATTTATTAAAATCATTTATTATTTACTGGAGTGAAATTAGTGAATTTAGATTAAGAATTTGATACAAGACACTGACACAACTTGTGTTTATTTTAAAGTGATTATGAATGAGTGATTGGAGATGACCTGTGTAGCATTGTCACTTACTAAGCTAGACTTATCCTCAAGTAGAGCATTTTATTAATATGCCAATAGTCAAGCCAACCAACGGACCTACAGCTTTATGTGGAATTCAGACCACAACGTATTGGTTTGATTTTTAGTTAACTGATAAACCCGGTACTCACTTAGGTAGCTAACCATGATCAACTTGGTTAACCACCTATGATCAACTTAGCTAGCCACCCGTGATCAAATTGGGTAGCCGCCTGTGATCAACTTGAGTAGCCGCCCGTGATCAACTTGAGTAGCCACTCGTTCCCTCTTCCCTTAAGCTTTGAAATGAAACTAAACAAGCCATTTTCTATTCTTTATGTTTCGATAAAATTAATGAACTAATTTCCTTTCAAATTAAATATAATAGATTACCATTTGGAAAACAAAATACAAAAGTAATAAACAATTTATAGTCAGATAAATTATCTGTCATTGTATAATGACTTTTCAAACAAGTCGTTGTATAATATAAATATATATATATATATATATATATATATATATATATATATATATATATATATCATACTGCGGTCATTTAATAAATTTGACAAGCTATAAAACGATTTTACTAACAGGAACTATGATTAAAAAAAAAGTAAGTGGACCTACTGAGTCAGCTACGTATTTTAACTAGATACAGTTTGATGTAATGTAACTGGAGTACTGTTTTTATTGATATTGAACGTGTAGGTCTCGTTTAAAATTACGTTTAACGCTTTTTTCCTTCTTTTTAAGATTCTTTTACAATAAATGTACAAATGAACAACGTTAATAGATTTTAAATGTATTACCCATCACTGCTTAATAATTTTGGTCGCCAACATTTATGATTTCATTAATAAACTATAAATCGAGTTTCAGCTGAGCTTGCGTAATAAAAATATAAATTAAAACAACGTTCATCAAAATTATGTTTTTAAATTGTTTACATGATACTTTAAAACAAAAAGCCTTCAAGTACAATCTCAGACTGAAGACGTAGTGACAGATTACGTCCTGTGAACACCGGAGTAGGGAGATGAGATATTTGTTAAATTAAAATTAAACGCCCTAATTTCTAAGAAGGAGGTAGAACTTAACTACTTATTATTAAAATAACGATTTCCGCAAACGTTATTAACTTTATTATGGTTAATTATTATATGAAGAGCTCTAATGTATCATTAATGTTTAACAACATCACATAAAATATGTTTTAGTCAGAATAAATGAATAAACATTATAATTAAGTAGACTTAATTAACAATTTAAAAATTCATAACTAGTTTTAGTTCATAAGCTATCTTCAGATTGCATAAATGTAATTTATATATATAACTAACAATTACAATTCAAATAGTAAAATATGTGTAAATTATATTTGATTAATGTAAAGAGAGATAGTACTTCAATCGTTAAAAAAAGCTAACGCACAAACGCATGTGAACTTATAAGTGAAGTTTACATATATATATATATATATATATATATATATATATATATATATATATATATATATATGGGTGGGTATGTTTAACTTATAATTAACTGCTTGAAGTCATTTTATTATTTTCATAAATATGATTTTAGATGTTCGAGTATATAGTTTTTATTTTTAGTTCATGTTTTCCCCTTTTCTTTAAAAATCCACGTTGTAAATATACTCAATGATATTTTGTAACTATAAGTTGTTTGGAGAGGAAGTATGATATATAATAATTGTTATGTTTTGAAGAAAATATTATTAAAGATCTATATAAACTTAAAATAAGAAATTTTATTAATAACTTCGAACAAAAACACAACTCTTTCAAGTTAATTGCCAAACAATGTAATAAAAAAGAAAGTATAATAACTTTGAAAAACAGGAATATATAAAATGAAGTTTTAAGATTGCATTTCTATTAACTTAAGACAAACTAGCAGACACTTAAATGTACGGTTCAATTTACATATTCAAATCGGTATAGTAAATGACTCTATTTTTTTTATAAATGAAATACAAATTTGCCACACATATACTCCTATCAAATTACAGCTATAACAATATAAACGAAAATGTTCAAATCCTAGAATTTGACGAAGGAGAACGAAGGAGAAGCAATAAACTCAAAGTAAACTCTTGAAATATGAATAAAATAATGACAAAGTTCATATTAAATACCCAAATCAACATGAAAAATCCCATCTATAAAAAAAGTAATTAAAAACAACAAATCATAAGAAAAATGATTCACCAATAAAGTAATAATTCGTCGTTAAAAATATTTATTTTTGATTTATAACTATTTAGTGTACATAATATGAATAGCTTTCTTCTGTAAAAAATGTATTATAAAATCTGGAATTCCCTTCTCAATAAATATAGTTTAGTATTACTAGTATTTTTAAATAAATAGTAACTGATTTTATCAGGAATACATCATCCTGAATATTGCACCATTTATGGAATCCTGCTAAACTCTATTATACATTTAATGTTCTGATAAACATATATTTATTAATATGTATATAATATATCACCCTTGGGAGGTTGGCTTTAAACCATATTCAAATGTGTTAACATGTATTGTAATTCGATTTATTTTTTATTGCATGCAAGTTAAAAATATGGTTATTATATAGAACAGTGGCCTTGTACATTTTTTCTGACTTTTTTTATAGTATAAAAATAATTAACAAAAAAGAATATGATTTTTTTTAGCAGAAAAGCCAAGAAAATTAAGAAATACAGAAACTTATTTGTGTTCCTAATTATGGCGTTGCGAGTACTTAAATTTTGAGAAAAGTTGTCCCCATTAAATTTATAGTAAGTCTGTTGCAATCAAACTATTATTAAGCATGTTAGTACAGGAAAAGTCCAATTTTTCTTAAGGTTATGTTAGGTTTGGTTGGGTCATGTTGGATGTCGTTAGATAAGGATTTGTAAGGTTAGGTAGATTAAATTAGTTGCTTAGAGATTAGGCTGGTGTTTTGGATTCATGTTTGTTGAATTAACCTATTAAGAAAAACTAAACCTAGCCTAACCAAACCTAACATAACTTAATCAAACCGAACCTCACATAACCTAACCCTGGTAATAGCTCAATTGCAAAACAATATTCGTAATCATTAACGAAGATAAAGAGTGTTCCGTTTTTTATTATTTTCATAATTTTTCCAGCTTTCCGTTTAACAAATGATTTTATTCTAATTTCTCAGTTATTTATCTACTATGAAAAAAATGTTTAAGTAAAAAATGTACAAGACCCTCCTGTCTCTATATAACTAATTAATCTCCTGTCCTATATAAATACACAAAGATTAAATGTTGTTAATTTTCCCATGTATTTATTTATTACAAATTAATAATAAAGGATGGTAGGTTTACATTTTTATTCGTAATGAAGTTTTAAGTGACATATGGTTAGTATAGCTACGTATGCCGTTATCCACAGACCGTAAACAATTACTGCCAGCCACGCTCTAATCCCCCCTCTCCCACCCCCAGATTCTTTTCTTTTCGTGAGATTGGTCAGTAAGCTTTTAAACAATTTACCAAACCATTTATCCCTATAATCTCTCCCCTCATTATTTCGGTCTTCCCAACGTCAATTTATTGAGCCTCTCTGAATGACCAATCAATTTCTTCGCTATAATTAACAACAATTTGCACGTACAAGTATATTCAATGTTTAGTACAGTGTTTTTGTTTCATTTCTACCTTCTTTCATCACACAATCAATGTTTAATGTATTAAGTATATTTATAGGTTAATATTTAGCTTCCAGGTTCCAAAATATTCTTCAAGTGTTAAAAGATAATTTGTGAGTGTTTCTACAGTAGCTGTTAAGTCCTTGTATTGATAAGCTAAATGAATATCGTCTCCATATACACATTTTCTAGACTTTGTGATTGAGATGTCTGCTTTATGTTCGTTGAAAAAAAAATGGAGCAAATACAAACCCCTTTAGCGCTCATAATAAAGCGATAGTGTCCAACTTAATATAGTCATGAGGGTGATTAGTGGAACTTGGTTTAAGATCAAATATTGAAACTCGGTAAGAATATTTATATAAGCCAGGTTCATATGACTGAAATATTTGTGTTTCATGAAAAATCCGATTCAAAATAGTGACAGTTAATAAATTCCATTCCTTTTTTTATATATTTAGTAATTAATGTTTTTTAAAGTCAAAATTTTTAAACAGATTTTTCAAAGATCTCAAAAATGTTCAGTAAAATAAATTATGTTTACAAAAATATTCTTACTGTGCTTGAGAGTATTTTTTAGATATTAAGATTAATAACCACAAGATTGAGCCTTAAAATTAAATTTGTATGAAAATAAATCTTTATTTTATAAATAAATTACTCTTAATAATAAGTTTTTCGGTTTGAAAAATACTTATGGGATTACAAATAAAGAAAGTCCACTGAGAGATTCTTTCATTCAATGTCACAATATTAAACTTCAATCAAGGGAAACAGATTACCCTTTAACTTGGCGTCAAACTTTGTTTTCTTTGATAATAATAATATAAACAAATTCTTTTTTTTACACACAGTACGGTTTTTTCAAAGAGCACAGTTACGTTTAAATAGATTATTGTTGTGGTTTTAGTGTTTTAAAAACACTATTTTTTTCAATATTTAAGTTCAAAAAGGTGTAATACTTGATAGTTTAAAAACTTATCTAAAATAGTATACCTTATAAACAGATATTCCCTCAAACATAACATTAGACATTTCTGGAGGCTACATTTTTAGTATATCTATTTTTAGTTTTTGAATGCTACGACAGGAATTTTTAAGTGTAATGTACCTTTCTTAATTTACAACTGGTTCCCTATTTGTAAACCTTTTACGATATAAGTTTATTAAAACATAATACAATAAAAAGAGCACAAATTATATACTTAGGTTACTTTAAAATATTAGTTAAAATTTATACTAATTAACTCTAATTATTGTCAACATTATGAAGTGTGTGTGCGTATTCAACATTATACAAATAATGAAAAAGTGATAAAGACGAGGTTTGCATGGTTTTTATAATTTTAGAATGACAAGGGTACCAATCTTTACGGTGTTTACCCTTGATTCTACAATTAATTGTCTATTTACTAAATTCTACCTAATATTTAAGCTATAACCTATAAAAAGTTGTTAGTTATAACAAGCTTAACTTGTTCTATTACAATATCAGTAAAAATATTGAGCCCTAGCATTTTGAGTTCTGTATATGAATTTTTGACAATCAAATTACATTAATTTCAAAACAAAGTACATACAACTTTTGTTTATTGAAGTTTAATTAAACAGTTTGTACATAAAAATACAGTGGTATAATGTATATAGTTGATCATGTTTAAAAAAATAGCTTTACTAAAAATACAATTTCTCATAAACGCCCATTTTAAATAAGAAACGCTTTTTCATGGACAGTGTTGACTGTAACTCGCTTGGTCCAACTAGAATCATACTGAAAATAATAATAATAAAACATTTCAAATGATAAATTATTGTAGGTTATCTGACAAAATATTTTCTGTGTTTAAATGTTGACCCCTTGTTTAAAATAAACAAATAAGTGACAAAATAAAAGGATGTATATAGGAAAAAAGTACTTTATCAAACCAATTACTATTGAATTACTAGGGGACACCCCTCCTCGCTTCACGTGCCAACCTCGTCACTCGCTGCGCTCGTTATACCTCGGCCCCACCCTCAGGCTGTGGATTTCCCCACAAATAATAATAGGTTAACTGTTTAACGTAAAATCAGAATATTAAAATTCATATACAGTATCTTATTTACATTACTTGCGTTGCTACCTATTTATTACTATAAACACCCAATGATTTTACTCAGCCTATATCAAACGTGTTCATTTCATTTGTTTTTTGTTAAACAACTTAAGATTAATTAATTACCTTCATTAGATTACAATTTATTTAACCTTCAAGTTCAGTAGAGTGCAGTCATAGAATCGAATATGAATAAAACCATGCTCATATCATTCCATGGTTTAACATTATGAGAAATATAACCTCCACAATATTAAAAACACCATTGTTTACATTCAAACAGCTGTCAAAAATTTTTTGAAATCGCTATTTACATTTAAACAGTTGTTCGGTTTGGTTAATTTAAATCTCTCTGCATGTTATTCTTATGGCCGAAAAACGTACATTGAGGGCTTCTCACACTATTCAGGGTAAAGATATTGAATAATTTAGAAGTTATTGCACACCTACGAACAGAGGCAAATTCTTTGACACATCAGCTGTTTAAATTGGTTAAGAAAGAAGGGAGGCGTTGCATTTACAAAAAACACCTTCACGTATCGTGAATAAGGACATGCTAATTTATTAAGGGACACTTTAGTGCTGAGAATCTTATTGTGTGGTAAACGTTAATTGAACATACCAATACCTACTTAGCCTCCCCGACTACATAACGGCTAAGTACCAAATGATCTCCGTACTCAAATATTAGACATGATCCCCTTGAAAATAACTTTGGGCCACTTGATATCGCTACTTGCTCCATATAAGTGGTCAATGTGATCTTCTCTTGAACCACATATCATCCACATATCATGCATGTAGGTAGTCATACTTGCGTGATTCCAGAAGTCCAAGGTATCTGATTATTTATACGAGCTATCATCTCCGAAGTCTTACGATGCTGTAGCTCCTTGGGTCGATTATGTGAATAATGTCAGGGGCATTATGTAAGCTTTTTTTAGGGGCATACATTCGTTAAATTTGTTTCATTAGCAAGCATAAAGCTATGAGTGTGTCACCTTGAAGATGGTCTAGTAATATTAACAAACGTGAACAGCTTTTAAAATTTTTACATGTTAATCTGCCATAGTCCTACTAGGATTAAAACTCTTTAAATAGTATTAACATTAACGGAGTTACGTGACATTTACCCTTATAAAGTTACGTGACATTTTTACTTCAATATCCTAATTTAGTGATTAGTGATTTCACCTAATTTAGCTGAAAACAAATAAAGCATTTCCATGTGTGAACAAGTGGTTGACAGTTGGCAGCTCACGAGGGCATTACTAGGAAAGACTAATAACCATATTTACTCATCTTAAAAAAAATTAGCCGTAAAAGGATTTTTTTTAAACACGACTTATTTTTTACAATTTCTATCATATTGATTTTTATATATTTAGTAAAAGAAAAACCAACTTATCTCGGAATCTATACTGTTTTCTTTTTTTTTTTTTTTTGTTTATTGTGAAGAGTGATCGATGAACTGAAGAATGTTTGGAAACCCTAAAAGTAAAATCCCAATTCAATGTATTGTAAACTTTTTATATTTTTTTGTAAATGTTTACCAGTGTTATGAAATCGAATTGTCAGTTTTTCTTAGGACAATTAATTCCTATCGTTTATTTAACCTATCACCTTCACCCTCCTAAAGAAATAAGAAAAAAACTTGTTACAATTTTATCATATATTTTTTTCTTTACGTGAAATTCAAGGAACGGGTAAAACATCATATTTGATGCTGTAAAAGTTTTACAACATCACTTACGTTTGCTACCCTCTTGGGTGATGCGGGTCTTTTGAGACCCTTTAGACAAAGTGTCGCAGTGTGTACCTGTCACCCAGCAACTGAGTAGACATGAGGGCGTACGTTATAAGAGAGACGTACTCTATTCTTTTGAGCAAACATTGAACCTTTGAAGTAAATTCATATAGCATTATGGTAGACTAATAAATAATATAGGGAACTAAATAGAACAGGGGATTTCTTGTTTAATTGACTTAAAATTATTTTGTTGGATAAAAATATTAGACACGATAATATATTAATGTTTTCACTATAGAATTTGGGAAAATTACGAAATTAAGAATATATTAAAAAATTTATTTCTTAAATATAGCGTTGAGGATACTCAAGTTGAGCTCAATTTTGTTCGCAGCTTTCACCATTGGTCAATTACTAAGCGTGTTAGCGCTAAAAAAATCTGGTTTGGGTAATGTTATGTTTTAATAAGGTACATTGGGTGTTTGCACTTGTTAAGTTAGATAAGTTACAGTCTGTTATGCAGGCTTACAAAACCAATCCTAACATAAACTTACCAAACCTCACATAGCTCAACCAAACCAAACATAACATAACCTTACTGAAACAGGCATTTTCCGGCGGTATCACGCGTAATGCATTTGTGATCAGGGCAAAATTCCGCTAAATTGGAGTAACTACGCTACCCAAAAACGATATATTCATGACAAATAATGTTCAATGTTCCTAAGTTTATTTAACATTTTCCGACTTTTCTTCCAAATAAAGTTCATGTAATTGTTTCTTGGTTATTTACAAATTAATAACAAAATATAAATAAATAAAAGACAAGACACAAAAAATCAATGAGAAGACGTCTGTTTTATATAAATACCGTACAATGATAAGCCATCTATTTCATACGACTGAACAGTGCCAAAAAACATGTTAAAGTAACGTATGATTTTCGTTTTCTTAGTCGTCTTTTTTTAGTAAAAACGAACTATAATAAATACTAACTGAAATAAACACTTTGAAACGAATAGACACAATTCTATTAAAATGACGAATTTAAAATACAACCTAATTCACCTATATGGAGTACTTTATGAAATACTTACACCGAACTGTACGTTGAGGGGGTGGGTGTGTCAAAATTTGCTTACGCCATACGAGTGTTGCCGTTCTTACTAACACTAGCGAATGCTATCGCAACGCGTAGTGAAAGGTAATAGTTAAAAATAATATAAAAAAATTACGTATAAATACATTTTTGGAATATATGATAGTTTTTTTTTTTTTTTTAGAATAGAAAAGATTGCTAAGTGTGGTTCTTTTTATATATATATATGACAGGTTTGTTAGGTAAATGAGATATTTCTAAATAAACAAAAATTACTAGTTTACTGCCCATATATATAAATATCTAGTCTATATAGCCCCATAGCTCTTCTCTCTAGAAGTATAATAAAAGCTTTTTATATATATATTAGACAGAAATCTATATGTACAAGTAAGACATACAGGAAAAGAGCTCTGTAAAAAAAATAGTTACAGATTGTACAGTACAAATAAACGTCACACAACACAAATCTATTACAATACAAGTACAAAATGCACAAATATTATGGTGATCGATTTCGGTGAACCACGCTCACCTTACTCAGACCTTTGTGTGAATCCCTCTGGTCTGAGGGACTCACAGGACTTAATATTAATCGATCGCCATAATATTTGTGCATTTTGTACTTGTATTGTAATAAATTTGTGTTGTGTGACGTTTACTTGTACTGTATATATACCGACACGTATTATGCTAATTAAAAAACTATTTAAAGATTGTCTTATTTTACCAGGTGAAGTTAGGGCTAAGAAGCCCTTTCTAACGTCTAACCTGGGGACCAACGGCTTAACGTTACTTCCGAACCAAGGGAGAGGCAGGGCAAAAACTGTTAGTGGTAATATCGGGAATCAAACCCGGACCAACTGCATGGCAAGCCAACGCCTTATCTAGCCCCTTATCTACTGCCACCATGAACTAGTTTCAAAATGTTTACACTTATGATTCGTAAAATATAACTGCTACTAGGTTTAAATAGGTAGTAAAATACACTTACGTGATCAACTACTACGTCTAACATTGCTACTTTTACGTGACTACTTTTCTCTTCAGATTCGTGACTTATCAAAGACGTACGCTGAACCGTAGAGACTTTCACTTTGGGTCACAGTATTGGAAACCAGTGTAGAAGGTAGATTTAACTGTAACCAACCTCGTACTTTAAATTGCCCAAGTTGATAATGGCAACTATTTTACCCTTTAGCTTTGTGACTATCAAAGAAAGTACTCTAAACGAGAGAGACGATCACTATAGGTCACAATATTGGAAACCAGAGAAGGAGGTAGATTGAACTTTACCCATCCTCATGTTATATACCTTGCCTACGCTGATATTGGAAGCTACTTTCCTCTTCAGCTTCGTGACTTATAAAGAAAGAAAGGTAAAAGGAGATACTTTCTCTATAGGTCACAATATTGGAAACTAGTGAGGGAGGTAGATTGACATCTACCAATCCATGTAATACGTTGCCCCCACTCTTGGTTTTGTATCATAAAATTAAGAGAACTTTTAATAATTTCTTAAAGTAAAATCACCACCCTATTCCTATAAAACGTTAACTAATAAATATTTAATACAATTTAGTATTTTATTTGCAGACATATTCAATGACAATGTTTAACGAAGCTAAAATAATAGGAAGTGCTTTTATACAACAAGAAAAATACAACACACCACAAACAACCACCAGTTAATTATAATGGTATATTTTAGGTTGCGGAATTTAAGAGTTAATAATTTTAGTATATTCAGCATGTTTAAGAGGGAAATTAATTTAATTACTTTAGCTGTAACAAGATGCAAAGTTATAATTAAACACAATTTTTTACATTAATAAACTTATTTTTTTGAAGAACACTAAACCATCTCATAAAATGTAGATTTACTACAGTTAATACGGTTCGCGTTATGTTATTAAAATAATATTTTTTTCAGGGTATTATTTAACAAATTGCATTTCGTGCATTCAAAAATTATAATTAATTACTGTTAGTTTACCTACAAAGCAGTAAAAAATGTTTTTAACTACGCTAATAGCTTACGTCTATTTATAGGTTCATAGGACATTTTGTACTTAAACTTAATATTTTTATAACATAAATCGTGGAAAGAGACTTAAAATTAACTTTAAACATTCTTGAGACACTTAAAATTAAAATTATTTGCATGTCACATATAAGAGTTAAACACGTAATTAAGTCATTAGCAAATTTAATTACAGCCAGACAACAAACTATTAACTAATCGCTTATTACGTGCAGGAAGTGTGGAAACTGTCACCTTAATTACAAGCCGTTAAAACCCACTTCCATTCGGTAATTATGGTGTTTAATTCTGATGTACCGGAAATGACGTCTTACAGTTTAAGTGTTTTGGCAATGTGTAACTAAGGAACTCATTACCTGAGAACGAAATCATGACTGTTATTTTATTATATCAAGTAATATATAAAATAATCAAATTAATAAGAATCATAATTGAAAGGAGTGATGCACAAACTTGTATAAGATAAATATATATATATAAGAAATTTATAACATTAGAAATCTTATATATATATATATATATATATATATATATATATATATATATATATATATATATATATATATATAAAATATATAATATTCAGGACACAATTATGAATCGCCATAATAGCATTAGTAACCCATAGAGCTCATAATAAGTTAAATCTAACGAGTTGTAAATTATGACTATGTTTTAATGTGTGTAATTAAATAAACAATTTCAAAAATTACAACTTCGTTTGGCTTTTAGTGGGGAGAGATATCCAGTTAAGACAACATTTCCCTCGTCTGTTTATTAGAGGAAATTTTATTTTGGTAGGTTTTAACGTGGCTAACGGATTAACGTGGCTTCCGAACCATGGTGTCTCAGGATTAAAATCTGTTACGGTTTCAGTGGGAATCGAACCTGAGCCGAATGCTAGGCAAACCACCACCTTAGCCCATTACCTATGCAAGGTGTATACATTTTAAACCTAAGATCATACACTAATATTTAGTTGTGTATGACCATCTTCAGAGCTTTGCCTGCCCATATTCAGTCTAAATGTTAATACTTTTCTAAAAACCCACAGCAAAACTGGACTTTTTCAAGTAGTTTTATCACACTTTTTCTGTTTTTATGTTTATATATAATTTATTCTTTTAAGGAGAGGCCGATATACTTTTTAAACTTTATTATACATATTTCCTATGGACTATTTATTCGTGCGGTGAACTTACCCGTCAGAGTAAGGGGGAGAACCAGTACAATAAATGGTGTATATTACTGATAAAAACTAACAGTAAAGGCCGGTATTTGAACCCGTGCTATCTTTAACTCAGGTCCAAAGCCCTGGCGCCTTAGAATACTTGTCCCCTCCCAATTTTAGGTTTTCAATTTGTAAAACATAGTCTATAAGTGTATGTTAGGGCTCATTATAAATTAAAATTGTTGTAAACTTTAAAGAAATGATAGTTTTGTCTGTTTTTTAATACTAAAATTTAAGTAATAAATTTTACGTTTCTATTACGAATATAAATTCATACATTCGTAGTAAATATAAAATCTTAAAAGAAAGTTTTTAGTTTAAGTTCATACCTAGAGGAATCCTATACAAAATGGCCACTGAATAATATAGCAGATTACGTTTTAGCCAGGTTAAAATTATAAATTGTTTACTACCTCAATGGTCAGTTTGACGTTGTTTAGTAATACAGTAGTGTTATATTCTTTGTGCTGCATTTGTTCTAAAGACGCATAGCCTGTTAAAAATACATCCAATTGGGAATATCAACCTCCCAAAAGTTATAAAATAATATATTAAATTAATAACAGTATCATATACATTCTTACTCTAAGTGATTCACTTTAAAGGGAGAACATTTATTTATATCTTTAAATTTTAGGAGCCCAACTTGTTATAGAGTTAAACTTTTAAGTTAATATAGATGCAGAAAGCAGATAGTAGTAAAACCTTAGAGATATCCACTGAAGTGCAGAACTGATTAAAAGTTTAGAAGTTACAAGTTTGTAAGGGACACATTAGTGTCATTTCATCAGTAAGAACGAAGCTAGCAACTGCATTAAACATTTAGATTAAGTGTCTTAAGTACTAGCCAGTTTCAATTAGTTGATAAAGTATCCATCTTATACATCTCTGTAATAGTGAAATCTTGCTTCACTTAAAGTTTTAATCTCCACTAAATAGAAACCTATAAACAACGATTTATTGAACACGCTCAGTTCAAATTAATTCTCGTTTTTATTCATTATCATAGCATGTTATTAAGATGTTTTTGGCCTACCAGATGCTGTAGGAAATATCTGTAAGCCAGTCATGGTTTATTTTTTTGTAATATTTTTTCAATATGGCCAAGTATTGGGACTTTTTTGACAAAGTGTAATAGGACTGATATATTATAGAAGTTTGATAAAATATGTTTAGTTGTTATAGAGGGGTCAGATGCAAGAAGGTATGACATACAAATGGACTAGAAGGAATTTGCTTAATATCAGACTATCTAGCTCACCAACACTAAATAAGTCCTTCGTACAAAATAGACCTTATCATAAACAAACAGCTGTATTCGTAATGTGTCTTTGGAGGTTAGTTATTCGTGAATGATCTTGGGGCTATATTTTAGGATCGCAAATTTAACAATACTTAATTATGATAAATATTACGAGTTTTCTTTCGTTAGCTATGTTTCGTGATATTGTATTGATCTTATCAATCGTGAGATAAAAATTATTAATGTTTGCAACATTTCTGAATAGTAATAAAATGCCCCCCCCCTTTTATCCACAACACACGGAAATATATTATTTCGTCACAATATACTGAAAACCAGACAGTAAAAATTCACTAATCCTCCTAGCCCGCCCCCCTCACAACGTACTACAATGGCAGACCATTCACTCAAATTTCACGAGTTATGTCACGTATCAAGTCTTCCACACACATTTATAAGATGTAAACACTTTTCACCGGGTAATTTACAAACTCTTCCTCCTATGTGTATATAATGGGCTTAACCCCTCTCCAACCATACACTAAAACACCTAGTCACTAGACCTTTCACCCACCATATAAGTATGGTGTTACTAGCACTTTCACCCGTTTATATGTAACGAACACCTATCTTAACTACTCATAAATGTAGGAAGTTCAAAGTCCTCCCATCCCCTCACAAACTTGTTTAAATTTGAGAAATTTACTGTTATAGGAGCACACTTATACAGCGCAAAGCGTTAGTAAGTTTATGACATTTTCCCTACGTGTTCCATGTTTCTATCATTAAGAGGTGGTATTATTGAGTTAGTCTGTCTGTCTCTCTCTTGCACATGAGTTAGTTCATATGGTCTGCAGTTATGTTCATGAACCAATAACTCACTCACTAATCAATGGTCTGTTTAATGAGTGATGTACCAACTGTTAGCTAAATGGGAACTCAAAATTTGGACTTGGTCCTCCACTGTAGACACCGAGCCACCACTGCAAAGACTGTCAATATGATACATTTGTCTTAATTATCTGGGCTGATTACAGCTTTAAAACACTAATTTACCATCAAGCACGATTGATTAAAGGCAATTTAATCCTTAATTTGACCAATTTAAACCTTAATGTACCTCATAATCAGATTATATAACCTACCTGTAGCCACAAGAATGTTTATATGAAGTAATTTAACAAAATAATAGGAAAATATGCAAATAACATTTTGTATCTAAATAGAATGCAGTGTAAAAAAATCAATTTGTTAATTGTTTTCTGCATTGATTTAGATATGTTGACCACCAAAGACAAGTTTTATCCCCAAGGTAAATTAAAATCACGTGTCAGACAACTAGCGAATATAAACACATACATCTTTCTGATCAGATTTCACCAAAACTTTGACTTCATTGGATTTACGAGGAAATTGCACTGTAAACCTTTTTCCTTTGCCCTCACCAACCAACCATATGCTTAGAAGTACACAGTCATGCTCATTAGCTATTCCTGGCCATTCATCTTCTCATTTTGAAAAACAGGTTTACTATTCCTGCATCAAATTATTTAACAAACTGCCAACAGGATTAAAAGGAGAACCAAATTTACCCAAATTTAAAAAGAATCTCAAGGCACTTCTTATTGAAAAAGAATACTACAGTCTAGTGGAATATTTTAATGACAATATGTAGTTTGGTAACCAATTGTTTTTAATTATTAAATGTATTCATAAGCTAATTTATTCCAATTTAATGTAATGACGTTTGTTATGCAATTATATTGTCAACAACAATAAAGATATTTGATTTGATTTGTAAATAGTGAAGAGAATATAATTTTTCCCTATCTAACTAACTATATCAGATAGGGAAAGGTTGTCATGCATCCTTGGACTGAAATTCTTCTTGGTGTTGTCTGTAAGATGACATAATTTCTCCCTCTTAAATAGTAAAAAGGTTCATAAAGCCGTATTTGAAACAAAGCCACTTAAAACTCCACTAACTATCTTAAAAAATTTATAATTATGTTGGAATCAGCAGTAAATGGAGTTATAGCGCAAGTGGGAGCATTGACCTTCGAGCTGGCAATGATGTGTTAGAACACGACCGCATCACCTCACTATCAGATATGCTAGAAAAAGTCAACTGGTTCCTGTGCAAAATGGCATGAAATCTGCCTCGAAGATATACAAGGAAATAAATCAACACAAACTGTTGGAATCTGAAATACTAGAACCAGTTTTACTTTTTATAACTTAATATTCTCAGTGCTAGGTTTGAACAACTGAGGACTGGTTTCGGTCCCCGTAATCTCAACTTAAACATAATACAACCATAAAATACAATGTTAAAGAACAACCATAAAATACAGTCAATATACTATATTGACGAGTATTTTATGGTTGTTCTTCATTAAAACACTAGTTATGTTACTATTGCTACTATTTATTGTATAAAAAAATATGGTTGAAGTAAAAAATGTTACCTGAGTTTACAGCATTTCTGCTAGTTATTTTTAACTAAAAAAGTCTATTTTGTTCCGTATTAACTTATTAAAATCTGAATTTTGATTGATGTTTGGTTTGGATTCCTCTTATAAAAGCATTCTCCCTATATTTAGAGATATAAATATTTTACAACATTGTTTTTGAGAATGTTCTAGCTACAGTTCAATAATGGTTATTTTATAAAAATTAAGTCTTTAAAACTGAAAATTTTGATCGAGAAAGAGATCTCTTTGAACAAAAATGCATTAGCTATATTCAAATTTATAATAATGTGTTCTTCTAAATCCATAAATGACAATGTGCTTAACAACCACGATTCAACACATGGGATTTAATTCATATATATATTAGTGTTAGAAAAAGAAGCATAAAAAAATAATATCCTCCACTTTAAAATATTTAAAATATACATTTATTAGCACATTAACAATAGATTTTTATTTTGATCTGCTGTTTTACTTATTTAGGAAGATGGACGAAGCTAAATAGAAGTAAGAAGCAGAATCAGTCAAGCTAGGAATGCCTTTAATAAGAAGATAAAGATTTTAACATCTAAAAGCATCAGTCTTGAAATGAGAGATTAATGAAGGCATATGTTTGGAGTGTGGCTTGTTATGGTCGTGAAACCTGGGCCCTGGGGACAGAGGAATATAATGTGGGGGGAGGGGGGTTGCAAGCTTTTGAAATGTGGTTCTACAGACGAATCCTTAAAATAAAGTGGATTGATAGAATGAAAAATGACGAGGTCCTCAGGAAAGTAGGAGAGAATAGAAGCTTGTGGAAATCAGTTGTTGAAAGAAGATTTTGTCTTGTTGGCCATCAAATAAGCCACGATGGAACCTTGAATACATTTGAGGGTTATATTAATGCAAATAGACCTCGAGGAAGACCATGACTGAAGCACATGGACCAAATCATAAGAGATGCGGGTTGTGAGACAAATGGAAAAATGAAGAATAAAGGAGGAAGACGTGAGGAGTGAAGATTTGCTGCTAATTTGAGTGCTGCCGACCAATCTATGGATTGATCACTACAGAAGAAGTAAACAATGGATATATATGATAAAATTTTTCAAAAAATCATTTTAACAGAAAGACCTAGTCTTTTTTAACTTCATAGGTCAGTTTACATGGGCCTGCAGACCTATGCGTGAGCTTTATTCAACGAATGAAGTACCGAACGTTAACTCAGTTGAGGAGTTGAACCATGGATCAAGCACTCCACAGTCCCTAGCCACTTAGCCACCTCACCACACTTGATGAACTATTTATACTATTTAGATGACCATAAATATTAACCAATTACACTGTAAAATAAAATATTGAATGTAATTTAGTCCAAATGTTAGTTTAAAAATACAATTGGAACTATACAATTAATTGTTTACAATTCCAAGTGATTAAAAGGACAACAGTGCTAAAGAATTACCCAGAAAATATTTTCACTCTATATTATAAAATGAATGAAATATTCTAACAGCTTTTAAATGTTCAACACGATTTCTGGGTGAATGGACGGGATTCTGTTGAAAAATACTGTTACAACAGATGGGATTAAAATGTTACAAATGAAAAGTTCAGATCTTGAAGAGCTGTTTATAGTTATTTTTTAAAGTCGTGTTAGGGAATGCCACTTATCAAATCATCAATATTTCACAATCCATGTGAAGATGGGCTACGGAATATTAAGTACTATTATCGGATAAGAGGAGAATAACAAATTTCTGAATGTATGTTTAGGCTATTTGAGAATATAAAAAATAATATTATTAGATGTTTCGACGTCCGATTTCTTGGGAATAATTTAAAAATCTTGAAAGTTTCATAGGTATGGAGCTGAAACAGTTACATATTAATTTGTACACATGAATTGATTATGACTTATTTTAGTTAACTGTAAACTTTAAAGTAAATTTATTTAGAGAGATACTTGAAAATTCAATTCTTAGCATGGTTTGGGAATCAGTTAAACATGTTGAAGGAAGTTATAGCAACAGTTCATACAAATAATGTTAACCCGATGGTTATGACGTACGATATTGGCCTAAAATGACTGTGATTGATTACAATATATTTCATTGTGATTATCAAAGTTAATTACTTCTTAGCTTCTGTGTACTGCTTCATCCCAGTATTTTCAAGTCGTTAAAAGTCATTGGTATATTTAAAAAAGCACAAAGAACTGCAGAAGCAAAGGGCACGTATAAAATACGGTTGGAATTGCAAATAAAGCAGTCACAAGTAACGAACATATCGTTGTAGGACCGGTCTTGAGCCGTTCTGTTTGGGTTAGTAAGTCGTCTCGAGCCGCGCCTACTCAGCCTGCGCTGTGAAGTCCACACTACCAAAGAGTCAACCTTCCTAGTCACATCATGGCCGAGCCATTCCTGTTAGGTAGTAAGTCATCCCAGACTGCGCCTACGCAGCCTATGCCTAGAACTGTGCACTGCCAGGCATGTGACCTTCTTCAGACATTTTACTTTGTTCAGATATTGTGCCCGAACCATTCTGTTTGGCTTAACAAGTCGTCTTTTACCGAGCATACCAAGCCTACACTATGCTTTGTCACATACCCAGACATTTAACTTTGTTCAGATATTGTGCCCGAACCGTTCTGTCTGGGTTAACAAGTCGTCTTTTACCGAGCATACCAAGCCTACACTATGCTTTGTCACATGCCCAGACATTTGACTTTGTTCAGATATTGTGCCCGAACCGTTCTGTTTGGGTTAACAAGTCGTCTTTTACCGAGCATACCAAGCCTACACTTTGCTTTGTCACATACCAGACATTTGACTTTGTTCAGATATTGTGCCCGAACCTTTCTGTCTGAGTTTACTAGTCGTCTTGAGTCAAGCTTACCGATCTTGTTTACCTTGCTAAACATTTAATTGCCACGCCACAGAATTGTTGAACTCGTTCAGTCATCGTGCCCGAACCGTTCTGCCCGGGTTAATTAGTCGTCCTGAGCCGAGCCTACCGAGCCTGCACTGTTCATTGCCACACTACCAGACAAGTGACCTTACTAAATAATATAACTCCCGAACTGTTCTGCACGGGTTAAATAGTCGTCCTGAGCCGAGCCTACCGAGCCTGCACTGTTCATTGCCACACTACCAGACAAGTGACCTTACTAAATAATATAACTCCCGAACTGTTCTGCACGGGTTAACTAGTCGTCCTGGGCCGAGCCTACCGAGCCTGCGCCGTTCAATGCCACACCACCAGACAAGTGACCTTGCTCAGTTACATCGCGACCAGCGACATGTATTTGTAATCATGGGAACTCGTGAGCCATTCAGCATTTTAATTGCTACTTAGTACTTCCATTTTCCCACCCTTGGCCGTCGCACCTTAATATTTACAAAGAAAATCGTTAAGAGTGTTTGTTTTAATGTTAGAAACAAACACTTTAATTATTTCTTTTATTTTAGATTTTTTTAAATTACGAGTAGGCCCTATACCAATCATTATATTTTTCATTTATCCCTCAGTAATTTTCTTCTTTTAATATATGTTTAGTATATTTTCTTTTTAAAACCAATAACATTGTTCCTTATAAACAATGTTATTGATAAGTATGTTCAACAATAATTGAAAGTCATTCATTTTATTGATCTAATACTATATAATTCTGACAATCCTATTAATAATATATAAACCTATTAATTAAATACGACAAAATTAACTATTTAAATAGTTCATTATATTTGTAGTCCTCCACGTCGGGAGGCATGATACATATGAACATTAATACATAAATAACCTTAGAAGATAGTAAATATTCCAACCTAAAATATCATTACGTTTATTAGCCCTTTATTAAGTCCATATGATACAATTAAATATTTTACAAATCCATAACTTAGTAACATAATAACTTATATTTGCTTAATTAAATGCAATAAACGTTTAGAGGTTCACTGAAGGATGAAAACGAATGAACTTACACTATGAATATGTTGGTATTTATTGGGTTCATACAATTAACTATAATCCCCGTAGATAAGGTGATGCAGCTGGAAAATATCCGTAACATGGTAAATAAAATATTTGTAAAAACCTTGAACTGTATACGTAGGTTCCCATTGGAAGGAAAATATTATATAGTTATTACTTTTTCCTACGTATTTAATGTTGTGTTTTGATTTTAGGGGCTTATTAAAAGGTGATTGGAGTTCATCCTACCCAAGATAATTAAAAGAACAAACGATTAAAAAATATTTCTTATTTCAATATTACTAGCCGACAGCCCTAAACTGGGGAATGGTTCTCTATACTTGCTTACCCTTTCCTCTGTGGTTCTCTCTAAACTATTATATCAATATAAACACTCATTCTGTTGCCACTATCCTAGATAAAAATAGTTTCATAGCGTCAAAAATCCATATAATTCTACTTTAGGATGATACAAAATAGTGCAATCACGTCGGATTTAGTAGAAATCTCACATAGAAAACAACATTACCCAAGGTTTTTAGTTAATGTTTTTCGTGTCAGCTGTTCAAAAATTAGTTACTAAATCTTAACGCCACTCTTATAGAAAAGAGGGAACGTTCTACCTTTTATTAATTGAATTTCGATAAATCCTTTTTATTAGGTATATAAGATAACAAATCTAACTTCCCTCCGAATTTCTTCTGTTCAGTGGTTCCGGAGGTGTCTTGGTGTGTAAGTACATCGTTTTTGGATTACATATATTTTAAGATTATATGTTTGATAAATTATTTTAAAACCATAATAAGTAAAAATTAAACCAAAATATTATTTAAATACTACAAAGATACTAGCATTATATTTTACATAGGATAGCCGATCTCTTTTTTAACTTTACTCCACCCATTGCTCGTAGACAATTATCTGTGCCGGGAACCTATTAGATAGAGTAAGGGGAAGAATTATCACGAATCAAGAGAATATTATTGATAAAAACTAACGTTCAAGGCGAGGATTAAAACCTGCGCTATCTATAACTCAGGTACAAAGTACTGACGCTGAAGACCACTCGGCCGTTGGCACTCCCAAACACATTTTAGACAAAAACATCCAATGTAGTATTTAACTGTGAAGAAAATCACAAATATGTTCGTAAAAATCAACGGAGGTTGTAAACATGGTGTCTAAAGTCTAAAGGAGTGATGTCGTTTGTAGGGATATCACCGAAATGAGCTGTCAGAGTCACGAAACACTCAAAATTATCAGTAACATCCATTTACTTAAAACTGTCAACAACACAAGTGGTCGAGCTGGTCCATTCTAACGATGATAGGACCACCTAAACATGATTCTGGCCTCTACAAATCCCACTTCCGAGCCGAGAGTAGAAAAAACATGTAGCTCGCCGCCGATTACGTCAGGACTACTAGTCCTAAATAAGATATTCAGTGGTACATTCAATTCATACATTTTTTGATTGGTTAGTAATATTGGAAGTAAAATCAGTGTGAGTTACTTTTTAATGGGTTTTATTTTCATTTTATATACAGGAGTGTTTCCTGATTTTTATTTATTTTTTTTTATTTTATAAACCTAAATCTGCTAGTTTATGGTAAATTAAAAATTTGTGTGTGTAACATTTACTTTGACAGTTTTTTTACATCACTTGCTGGTAGACCTATATATATATATATATATATATATATATATATATATATATATATATATATATATATGCTGATACTGAGGTAGAGTATTAGCTAAGTTAAGGATTAAAATCTTTGACCTTGTACTCAACATTTCAAATTCTAATCACTGTTCATTAACGCTAGATGTAGATGTAAGGCAATATACTTCACTATTATCAATTTTTTTCACAATCATGATATATTTTGTTGAATCTAAAAATATATAAAAAACAATCAATATAAGTGACTGTATAAAGCTATTAGATTTTGTACGTGGATGAATATGGTTAGGTAATTAGAGATTAGGTAATTAATACTTTGTAAAGATAACGAGTCGTTGAAATAGTCATGCTAGGGTACAACGGTAGCAAAAACTACTAGGAATGCTAAAATAGCAAGAACAAAATGTGGAGCTTGGGAGATCTAGGTCTTATTAAATGTAAAAAAAAACGTTTATGGTCGACATTGCTTCATCCTAATTCTTTTAGTAAATGTTAATAAAATAAGACGACAGTTCCCAATCAGTCGTTCATAGCCTAAACCTGACTTTAATTAGGTGTAAGTTAGTTGATTTCCTAATATTTAATAGACTTTATTGTAATCTACAAAACTAAATTGTATTACAACTCATTTTCATTTTCTCAACTCATACCATTTATAACACTAAAACTGGGAGTCTAAACATGATAGAAATAATTTCAGATAAAAATATATACGAGGGCCGTTCGGAAAGTAAAAAATATCCCATTTTTAAAATAAAATAATCCCATAAAATAATCCCATTTTAATAAAAATAATCCCATTTTTATTTAAAAATTAACAAAGGAGAGTCCCCCAACATGAGTGCAAATTTATAATACTTTATACATAAATGATACTCCTAAAACAAAAAAAGGTAAAAAACAAGGAAGGCATATTAAGTAGCTGATAGTATCCAAAGAAATCTCCTTAAGAACATTTTAAATAAAATCTGTTAACTATTTATATTTATAGATTATTACATATCCTGCTAAGGTTTTATGTAAAATAACGTTATTTTTGTATAGGGAACTGCGTGGAAAATAATATATGACATAACGCTTTAAAATAAGTATTGTAATAAAAAACTACTAAAATGAGTTAGTTCAAATAAGTTCAATAGTACCAAAGCTTCTAGTATTTAAAAATACAATACAATGAGATCTTGGGAAATCATCTGTCGTTAGATAAGTTGAATTTATTATTCAATAATCTTTTTTGTTTACTGTCGATTAATAATGTTTTCAATATTTTGTCACAATAGTTGTAATAGTTTGTAACAAGAGACCGCATTCCAAAAAGCCTATTATAATCAATAATCATATAGAGAATTTTTTTAGTGATTTCTCACATTTACATGGGTCAACTTATATAAATAAAAAAATTGTTTTAAATGTGTGATAAGATAGATTGTTAGTAGAACCTGAAGATGGCCGGAGTTTAGTGCTCTATAAACGTTGTGTGTGTGTGTGTGTGTGTGTGTGTGTGTGTGTGTGTGTGTGTGTGTGTGTGTGTGTGTGTGTGTGTGTGTGTGTGTGTGTGTGTGTGTGTGTGTGTGTGTGTGTGTGTGTGTGTGTGTGTGTGTGTGTGTGTGTGTGTGTGTGTGTGTGTGTGTGTGTGTGTGTGTGTGTGTGTGTGTGTGTGTGTGTGTGTGTGTGTGTGTGTGTGTGTGTGTGTGTGTGTGTGTGTGTGTGTGTGTGTGTGTGTGTGTGTGTGTGTGTGTGTGTGTGTGTGTGTGTGTGTGTGTGTGTGTGTGTGTGTGTGTGTGTGTGTGTGTGTGTGTGTGTGTGTGTGTGTGTGTGTGTGTGTGTGTGTGTGTGTGTGTGTGTGTGTGTGTGTGTGTGTGTGTGTGTGTGTGTGTGTGTGTGTGTGTGTGTGTGTGTGTGTGTGTGTGTGTGTGTGTGTGTGTGTGTGTGTGTGTGTGTGTGTGTGTGTGTTTTCCTTCATTATTTTATTTTTACTTGAAGCGTTCGAAAACTCAACCAATTTACCAATCATGAATTATCCAACATCATCAAATAGCTTTCAAACAATAGTATATTGTCGGCCCTAGTGGCGTAGTGATATGTCCAGCTACTTAGGGACAAAATGTTGAGGAGATTTAGGTGATAGGTTCAATGCTTGGTTCTTTTAGTACGAACACGGCGTCCGCTCAATGGGTGCCAAAGACGTGGACACTACTAGAGATGTCTGGGGTGTGTACTAGAGTAAGTCCACGTAAATCTGTAAGTCCCTTAGTTGCCATGGCTATTGGTTTATTAATAAATAGCGCCTTCTGAGTAATAGTCGAACTTAGTAACAATGACTACATTCGTTCTCCTACACGCATCACACATTTCCGCCTATATCTTGACGATTGGTGTAACTAATGAATGTTACAAAAGGTACAATGTCTTAACATTATTATGTTTTTGAAATTGCTTGAAAGGACTGTTGAAACATTTCATTGGTCCAGTTGTTATTGTTTGCTCATTGTAAATGCCTGGCGATGTAATCATTGACAGACAACAAGGTCTGTGCCACGCAATGCGGTTAAAACCCACTTTCACCCCGCCTGGGGCATTACAGGTGTAGAGAGCTTTCGATGTTCACGGGCCCTTGCGTCCACCCTGACCTGTCGGTGCATTCCTTTCGCAGTCGATGCTCTCTTATTTATCGACTGACAAGTGGAAAGTCGATTATTTACGACTCACGGCAGTTTCTCGGTAATTTTCACGATGGAACGTGTAACACGACACAATTAATCGCTAAACTGGTTCCATAAAAGCCCGTTCCTGCAATCTTTCCAAATGGGTTGTTCTGGGGTGGCCTGGGTAAGTATTCGAATACTTAAAAACACAAATTCCAATAGTCTTGAGAGAACTTGTGAAACCGAACATTAATGGAGCTGTAAAACAATTTATACCCACCTATTAAATTAACAGTTATGGGTGGACTTTATTTTCTACACCAAAACCAGATTGTTCTTTAAATGTTGTTATGTATTAATTTTTATTTATTTATTCTTAAAATGTATATCGTTAATATATAGGTAAACATTAATTAACTGTTTAGGTAAACATCATAACACAATTAATACTACATTAAAAGAAGAAAATGCACAAATATATCCGAATAAAATCTCAAATTGCACATATATACTAAAGTACAAAATGCACGAATTTGTGCCTATTACAATATTAGTAAAAAAATACACAAACATACTACAATAAAAGAACAAAACGCACAAATATACTAAAGTACGTGTACAAAATGCACAAATATATCAAAATATAAGCACAAAATGCACACACATCCGGCTGTAAAAGTACAAAATTGTTAAATATATAAGCACCAAATGCACAAATGTACGATATCAAATGAAAAAAATACTCATAACACACTACAATATAAGAAAATAATGCACAAGTATATCAAAATATAAGCACAAAATGCACAAATATACCACAGTATAAGAACGAAACGCACAAATATATCAAAATATAAGCACAAAATGCAGAAACATCCAACTGTAAAAGTACAAAATGCTCAAATATTTAAGCACCAAATACAAATGTACGAAATTAAAGGTAAAAAATATACATATGTACTACAATATAATAAAAAATGCCCAAGTTAATTAAAATATAAGCATAAAATGCACAAATATACTACAGTATTAGAACAAAATGTACAAATATATTAAAATATAAGAACAAAATGCAAAAATATACTAGAGTATAAGTAAAAAATAAACAAATACTTTGGTGATTGATTCCATCAAACCACGTGTATCTTCTTCAGACCAGAGGATTCACAAAATATGAAAAATAGTCCGTGCAGGACCTTAAATGGCACTTATTATGCTAATTATAAAACGACCTTTTAACATTATTATGGAATGAATGTTATTAGTCTGTATGATTAGATTTAAACTTTATTACACAAACTATTCCGTGTAAGCGCCAATATTTAATACCTCCAAGACAAATCAACATCCAGGCTATATGTTTTCTATCCTATTCAACATTTGTTTACTGTGATTAGCATCGTAATTTATTTAAATATTTTTAGGTCAGCCTATTGTTCCAGAAAACGTTCTTAGTTGTACATAATTATTTTGAAGAAATTCTGCCAATGGACATGGTCCAAGGGCCTGTGCTTAAACTGTACTCAACGAGTGAGTACCGATCATTTTAGGGATTCAAACTTTGAAATTATAATCCGCAGTCCAACTCCCTACCAACTGGTATAACATATGCTTGTACTGATAAACACGTATACAATGTGGTGTTATATGGATGTTAAATGATAAATATACATCTTGATATCGTTATTATTTTAATTTATTACTCTTCCCTTCCTCAATAAAGTCTAATTTAGGAAAAACAAATCAAACTTAACTATAATAATCTAATTTATTCATAGACAAAGTTTAAGAATATCCAAAGCCATTGAACATAAAATATTTATAGTGGAATAGTAATAAAAAAGATAACTAGTTCCATTATAGAATAAGCACCTTATAATGTAGTTCAGTTAGAGTAATAAAATTCGAGCAGTGTTCATTTAACTCTGACATGTTTATTGTATTGTACTCTTTAGAACCTAGCAATAATATCTAAGAATTTATATACCAAGGTCATGAGCCATAATGTAAATCATATTTATGACTTAGAAGTCAGCAGAGCATTAGCCTTGAGGATAACGACTTCATTGACCCATAAATTTAAGACCAGCTATTAAAATGCATTCGTTCTAAATTAAAGTTTTTCATCCACAATAATACATACGTCATACACCTTGATATACTCACAACGTTAATATACAAATTGTTAGAATTTTCTCGACACGCCACATTCTCTATGCACGTTATGCAGATGTGCTAGAGTAAGCACATTGGTTTAAGAATAAAGTACAAGGAGAAATAAGATAAAGAACAGTTGTTCTATTCTCGTTTTGAACCAACATCCCCAAATCCTAAAAATATTATCTCTTATTCTCTCGAATGAGAAGTAAACACAACTTTTAGCGTATTTTAAGGCGAATGTGAATGATAACTTGAGTATAAGATGAATGTGGGTTACCTGTGTAGTCCGGCTACTACCTGAGTTTGACTTATGCTCAGAAAAGCTCATTTATAGACAATAGCTATGGCAACTAGTGAACCTACAGTTTTACGTGTTTTACCAATACTACGTGGTGGAATCCGAGCCACGTAGTATTGGTTAAGTTTTCAACTAATTGAAGGCCTGACACTCAGTCCTAGTCCATAAATAACATACGGATCCTGATTATTACTTAACACAGACACCCCGAACCTCTTCAGTTCTATCCATACCGATGTACCGTTGAGCGGATGCCAATAGGGCTGCATACAACCTATCGCCTATAAACTCCACAACATTTTCTCCCTAAGGAGCTGGAACAAGTTTACACGGCACTTTGTCACCAAGTAGTTGGATTACAACACTGTGCCACTAGTGAACTTAATCTGGTCTTACTTCATGAACGTTCGAAAATGTAGTTGACTAGTTTTCCTGAAGTATCCGATAGAGAAGAAATTGCATTACTATGTTATTTTCTTTTTATTTACTTTTTGTTACTGTATATACGGTGACTTAAAAGTTAACGAACTTTTTTTCTTTTAATATATTCCCTCTTGTTATTTTTGGTTTCCCATACATTTGGTGCTGATTAAGAAGAACTGATATTTTCATTTAATAATATTTTCTTTAAGTCATTTACTTAAGTAAACTTATGATCAAGTTTAATTTTATGCGCTTATGAATAATGATGTATTATATAAAGGTTTTTATACAAAGAATATTTAATATTTTTAAAAATCTATATTAAAAACATAATTTAACGTGTTGACTATATATATTTCACAGTGTTTAAATAGCGGGAAAACGTGTTTGAAATAAATAATGTAAAATGCTTGATAAAAAGAACAAAATTCTATTTATTTATATAACGATTTAATAAAAAAATCATTATTTGCTAAGAATTTTATTTATTGAACCCATAAATTACGGGAACAATATCTTTTCTCCCATAGTATATTATTAACTTTTGTATTAGAACAATATTTGCTTTGTTAAAACATTTTACTTTTCAAGCCGTCTTTGTAACAGTAAATCGATCCACTGGTAAATCCATCTAAAATACCGGCACGTTATTACTATAGATTTTTCTACTTAATTTAATTTTGTCTACAATGAAAATCAGTAGATGTACATACACTAGGCTATGTACAAACAGTTAGTAAACATGCTATCGCAAAGTCGATAATTGGTCTTTAGTAATGTTTACTAACTTAAGAGATCGTTAAGGGTGTATATAACTTAACAATCAAGTATATTAACAGTATAATGTTTTTATAAAATATAACAAGATCCATATAAATAATATTTTAAGTGATTTAGGTTAGGTTTTAAAAAGAACCAAATTAATTTGAAGTTTCTGTCTTCTACCTTTTAAGTGTACACTTAATGCAATGTTTTAAACGATTAATTTAATAGTTTACTCCATCTTATGTATTCATAATCGTATTAAGGTTATTTATTTTACACCAGTTGCACTTAAACGTAGTCCACAAACATTGTTATGTGACAACGGTCCAAACACATCAAGCACATTTTTCAGCGGACCTCTCAGGATTTCAACTCGTGACCCTTTGCATACGAAGCAGAAGGAATAACTACTAAGCTATACAGAGGCCTAATGTAAGATTGAATCTTAAAACAAAACGTTAATTTAATTTATTTTTAAAAGAACCAACATCTTTATTACTCTTTATTTACTTCATAATAATAGTCGCAGCAAAGCCAAATAACCTTTTGAGTTACCGTTAATGTGAAAACATTATAATAACATTTGTATGGACTCCACAAATATCACGTTAGTTTAATATATGTGTATAAAAAATGAATGTCTCGAGTAAATGAAGGTCATAAAGAAGCCAAAAGACCTTTTGGAGTTACTACCATTAAAAAAACATAGCAATTGTTTTAAAGAATCGGAAAAGCAACATTGCTTTAATTTAACTTTATTCAAATAAATATCGGGAGCATTTAAACGTTTAATTTATCTGTATGATAACTATTGTACTGAGTCAGGAAACATCTTATTAATCTACATCATTAATAAGCGATCGTGATGGAACAATCTGAGTTTTAAATTAAAAAAAAAATTAAAAAATCTGATATATGTTGTATCAGATTAGAAAACATTGCATAATAATTCATGTACTTACTGCTATTAAAATAAATAAATGACAATAAAAACATAAAGAAACACTAACACTGCTGGAAACTTGTGTACCGATTTTACTATGCAAACATTTTCTAAGTAAGTACTAAGATGCAGATTTCCAGGGTAAGCATATTTTTTTATTTTTTTTTTTAACTGTACGGCATATAATTTACATGAAATCCTTGTATATAAACTTGAATTCAGCCTAAAATTTGGTAGCTTTGCATTCGGTATGAGTGGCAATAGCAAAATTGAAACCATATCAATTTCAAAATCTTGAATACAAAATTCTTAATTTATATCCGACTACTGTTTACTATGTCCACATTAGGTTAGGTTAGGTTAAGTTAGGTTAGGTTAGGTTATTCGGGGAGAAACTTATAACAGAACCTGTTAGGATAACATAATTAAGTCAGTAGCTTTGCCAAAGAAGACTTTATTTTTCACCAGTCACAGAATAATAAGCTCCTAATATACATTGTTGTAGGTCAAATGAAATTAGATTTTTTAAATCATCAATAAAAGCCTATTTTTATTATCTTTATAAGAACCAAAAAGTATATGTTTTATCATGTGTGTTTTCGTTATTAAAAAAAATAAATAAATAAACAAATAACTTCTGATAGTTAACGCATTGTACACACTATCAAAACAAGTCATTCTTGGGATCTAAATAGATTTTATGTCTTCTGAAATGTATTGTAATCGTTACTCTAAATATTTGTCCAAAATGTAACAAACTTAATGATTTCATGTAATTATTATGGTTACAAACGATTAAGCTATCTGTTTATATAAATAAATAGCCTCAGTTTGATTTTAAAAATTTTCATATTATTTAAATCTGGTTGTTATTGTAATCTCAATTATTTTTACTGAAATCGTTTTTAGAGAAATAATTATTGTAATATAGTTCAAAATAATATGGCATGATTGTGTTCATAGTTGATAGTGTAAAAAAGGCCATACTTTGACTGAAATATGTTTTACGTCATTTTAATATTAATTTTATAGTAATCTTAGTTATGCTAACTAAAATTTAATACAATGTTTCCATGAATGTGGTTCTAAATGAACGTAAACAAATTTTTTTCTGTAAATAGTAAAAATAAACTCTTCAGACTGAAGAAATCCCCTTTTTGCCAATCAAATTAAATTATTATCGACACTTAAGAATGTTTACTATCATTTACTGTACTTAGTGTGTCTATGAATGTAATTTGGACTTTAATAAATACAAAATTTATTTGTTTATAGTCGATTAAGGGATACTTTACGCATAGTGATGTAAAATAGCAGTCCACTTGGCATAGAGAAAAAATATAATTATAACAAAACGAGTATTGTCATATTATTTTTAGATAACACTTTGACGTTCTCCACAATATAATAACCTAACGCACTGATTATTCGAAGAGTCTATTTCCTTCAATCTTCAAATGAAGCCAAAAATCTTACGTTAAAATTAATGCACTTTTCATTGATTTCTACACTTTTTGAGTCGTGACCTTAAACAAAATGTTCATACATTTGTATACATAGTAATAGTTACTCACCGCTACCTGTGGAAACTTCTTCTCCATATCTACGTAATAGGCACAAAGTCAGCACATCCAACCATCCAGGTACATTTTGTGACATCACTGCACTATGCACACTATCACTGACGCACTATATTCACTGCACAGGACACTATATCTTGCATTTTTATTGAAATTATGTTAGCGCATAAGAGGTAAATATTATCAACTAAAAGAGGGCCATATGAGTACGTAAAATTTGGAAAATTTTTCTGTTTCAAACAATAATTCTATAAATTTACTAGTTTCTAAGTCATTTGAAATTTTCTGCAAATGCATACAAAACGTAATAATTTATAAAATACCACACGAAAGGGCAATTTCAAAACATTTTACACAGTTCAATATAATATTTCAAATTATAACAACAATATTTCGTCAAGGGTACGGACAACATTATAGTTAATAATAATTTACCATATTTGAAACCTTAAATTTAATATTTGTTTACTTACGTGGGAAAATGTACAACTAAGCATTATTTTAGAACAAAATTACAACCAAACTTGTGAGTGTAACAAATTGTCCAAGATCATAATGTAGTTTCTTAATGCTATTTAGTAATTTTCTACTAAATAATGTTCGTTGTAGAAATAAAAGCTGCAACGTATGGTAACCTTTAAGTAGACACGCACTAAACTGTTGCACTGCACTCACTCACTAGTGACACTAAGACTACGGTCGCGGTAGAGCGGGACAAGACGGCGTGACATCAGCCGACTCCGAGGAAACTGGTCTGTACTCGGCTGGCGGCTAGTGCCGGTGCACACTGCAGAGGTCATAGGCACTCTGCAAGGTTACCCAGATACCAACTGCACTGATACCGAGCCACTCAGTTGATAACGACTGTCAGACAGGACGAGAAACACGTTCTACTCTTGTACACAGTCGGACACAAACTGGTCTGTACTCGGCTGGTGGCTAGTGCCAGTGTGTACTGCAGAGGTCATAGCCACTCTGCAAGGTTACCCAGATAGCAACTGCACTGATACTGAGCCACTCAGTTAAAAACGACTGTCAGAAAAGACGATAAACATGTTCCACTCTTAAACACAATCGAATACAAACTAGTCTGTACTCAGTAGACGGCTGGTGGTGGTGCTCACTGCATAGGTCATATTCACTCTGCAATATTAACCAGATACCAATTGGACTGATACCGAGCCACTCAGCTGATAACAACTGCCAGACAGGACGAGAAACATGTTCGGCTGGTGGCTAGTGGAGATGCACAATGTAGAGTTGCACAATGTAGGGGACATAGCCACTCTACAAGGTTACCCAGATACCAACTGCACTGATACCGAACCACTCAGCTGATAAAAACTGCCAGGCAGGACCAGAAACACGTAATTCTACTGGGCTGGTGGATAGTGGCAGTGTAGAGGTTATAATCAGTTGCTAGTTTACCCAGATAATAAATCCACTTATACCCAGGCTCTCATCTGATAAAAACTGCCATACAGGACGAGAAACATGTTCCACTCTTGTACACAGTCGAAGACAAACTGGTCTCTACTCGGCTGGCGGCTAGTACCGGTGCACACTGCAGAGGTCATAAGCCACTCTGCAAGTTTACCCAGATACCAACTGCACTAATACCGAGCCACTCAGCTGATAATAACTGCCAGACATGACTAAAACCACGTTACTCTCTTGTACATGGTAGGACAAAAACTGATATCTTCTTGGTTGGTGGATAGTGGCGGTGCGCACTGCAGAGGTCATAATTAGTTGTTAGGTTACCCAGATACCTACTCCACTTATACCCGGCTCTCAGATGATAACAACTGCCTGACATAAATGTAGCCCTACATTCTAGATTAGGGTTTTACCTGATTTAAATAAATAAATAAATAAATAAAAATGCCTTTATTGTGCAAGCGTATTTCAGTTTGAACAACTGTTTTTCAAATCAACTATTGTCAATCTTAAATTAAAATTAATAATAAAATTAATAACAATAGTTACACAGCAGCAAAAACACTTTACTTATCTAAATAGGCCCTGGTTTTAACAGCTCCTTTATTTTTATTTTAAGTTTTAAGATTTAAGTTTACTTTTCATATAAATATAGGCTGCAATAATAATAATAATAATAATAATAAAAAAACTCGCACTTAATATTTAGGAATTAAAACCGGTTACTTATCTTTGCAACATCTAGCAAGTGTTATTGTTACATAACATTCATGTTAAAACAAATACACATATCGTGCTATGCATATAGCATTGAACTAATGTTGAATTGATAAGCCGACCATAAAACCTTTCTGATAAAGACTTTAGTACACATTTATCCTTAAACGTCTGTGATGTCTGGAGGTAGCTCACGTGGGGTTCCCATCCAAGCTGGCGTGAACTCCAGACCAGACGAATCTAATCTGCGTATCAGTTTTCAGCGACACTTTCCCTCTCCGTTCCTCCAAGTCTGGCCGACGCAGAGCGCCCACGCCCTTCAGAGGTCACTGAACCATGCCGTCATCTTGCTTTATTACTTCCTTTTTTTACTCGTGTTACCCACTAAACTCAGCAACATTTGCACTTCAATGAAACGAATATTAACAAGTCTATATTGGCAATATTTCACACAATAGTAGTTATTTCTCACTCGCACACCCATGCCATTGGCGGACTTCACACGCGACGTCTTGCTTCAAAGAATCATCTGCTGCTGCTTGCTGACTAAGAGTGAATAAATTGCGCTGATTCATTCTAACGGTACATGCTTTACGGTTAGATTCCACAAAGCTTACATCATGGCTTGACAAAAAACACATTCTAACATTGTTACGAGAAATGAACGGACCGTTATGCTACTGCAGCTTTTGTAATATCAGCTGCAGAGCCTAGTGAAATGTATCGGTGTCCTGAGAAGACATTTAGTCGATGTCTAACTAAATATGCCAATAAGGACCGTCAGCTGTTCCTTCATTTATACTCGTTCACCATGGCTTAAATAATTGTGTAACAGCCTAGAAAACATTTACTATTTAATAACTTTAAAAATAACTTAATTATTCCGTTTCTCTACTATATATTATACTATGTTTTCTTTGTTTATTATATTTTTTTAAGGTAATATCATATTTTTATTATTTTTAATGCAGAAAAAATCTTTAGTATATATTGTAATTACTTTTAAGGTAGAGAGAAATCTATAAAATGTTTAAAAAAATAAATGTTATGTAGGAATCAGTGAATTTAAAGTTTCATGTTGACTAATTTGTCAAGGCACCATGCTACCTTTCTGTTCATGACACAATGCTGGCTATTGTGTTTATCATTTAATTGCGGTTAAATACATAGTTTAAATGTTTTACTAAGTTCGTAACAGGATTTTACAAAAAATTTTTGATTTAATCTCAACATTGTTTTTGTAAATGGATTTAGATCATTCAATAGTTAAAATACAAACTAATTAAAATAAATTCCATAGGCCTGTTTTAATTTATTAAAAATACTTTTTGTTGATTGAAAGTTATTTTTTAGCATTAGATTTTTCATGATACGTAGATTATATTTGAAGATTTCCAATGCTTCAAATGTTTAAAAACAAACAATCTAGACGTATTTCTGTTTTCTAAACACTTGAAGCATTGGAAATATCCAAATATTATCTACATATCATAAAATTACTTAATATAGCTGATCTTGTATAATACGAGTTTTTTTCTGATAAAAGCAACACAAAGATGTTTGTGAACAATGTGGAAATTTCCATGAGTATAAACCACGATTTAGATAGCTCATAACTGCGTCTTGACATTATACTAGCGTCTGGACATACCATTTAAGTGTGAAAATGTCGAACAATATGCCAGAGGACATAACATTTGAACATAATTTGCATTTATTCGACAGAAATTGAAAACATACATTCTTGATAAATCCCACGACTGTTTTCAGTATTTATTTGGTTAAAATATAGTTTTAATTACTTGACGTGTGATGTAAATAGGTTATTTTACTAGTACAAATAAATATTTTGATTTTGTATTTCGAAATTGAACCACCGATTCTTTTACCAAGTTCATATGATATATTTAAGATAGAAAACGGGTATTTATATTAAATTAAAATGAACTGCATTGGTACAGCATATAGAAAGTAAATGTGACAGAAAAACCAAATAAACATTGTATGTACATAGAGAAATTATTGAACTCAGTGGAGGTATATTTAAATTAATTTCATATCATGCTTGAAGGGAGGGGATTAAAATCCATTTTAAAGTCAGCAAATGTACTTATAAACTACCTGAAAGTAATCTTCCTTGAATTAAGGAAGTAGTAAAGGATATAATGACGTTGCGAACGATTGAGAAGAGACAGTGATACACTTAACATATAAGTAAAGTCATAGTTGAGGGATCTATTAAGACGGTTCCAAATCGTGCTGTTTATTGATTCAAATTAGGTATCATATAAATGAAGTTGTTAACAACGATTTAAGTATAACTATTACGTGGATTAGTAGGCTTTTGTTTGTACACAGGGTGGGAAAAAATTTGGAAATGCTTTCACAACTTTTGTATGACTTCACATGTAAATTTGAAATCTTGTACATTGTCATGGTAACAAAGAACATACTTTTTGACGCCATTAACGTCAAAAGGTTTATCCTTCCCAGAGCGGTCATTTGAATTTCAAAGAAAATAATATGAACAAGATTATTTCTCTGGTATTTATCGGTTTTAAGTAAATTATTCTGATAAAATATTAAACTTTATAGAACACAATTACTTATTTAAAAAAAAAAATTAATTGTTTGAATTATTATATATATGCCAATAACAAAAAAATATATTCATGCCAACAAATCAGATGGGTCACATAGGACCTGAACGTGGAGAGTCCTATCAGATGACAGTCCACTGCACATATCCATTATATACAATTAACAAAGCCATCTAATTTGATACAAAAATGCTGGTCATAAAAACTAAAATATTAATAATAATGATAAAGAAGATAATTGAAAAGAAAGAGTAGGTAATAAATATATATGAATGATAGATACAGCCAGTACAACCAGAACATTAACCAACAATTACAAAGCAAACTATAAACAAAAAATTAAAAATCTAATTATAGAATTAAATAAAAAGAGTAAATACGATTTAAATAATGTTGTATAAGAATTTGTTAAGTTAAGTTAATTATTTTTTGACATATGATTTTTGTATTTATCATTTTTTATAGTTTAGTCGGCACAAGTTACGCAGTGCTGTAACCCACCTTCTTGGGGACTAAGTGTTGAAGATATTGTAGGCAATAGGTTCTATCCTCTGTCCACTTAAAACTGACATGGCGTCCGGTCAATGGTTGCCATCGAGTAGACGCTACTAGAGAGGTCTGAGGTGCCCATGTTGGGTAGTTAGTGTTCGGATGTTGTGTAGGGGAGAGAACTGAGTATCAGGTTTGTCAATCAGCTAAAAATAAGACCAATACTACGTGGTTCGGATTCCACGTAAAGATGTAGGTCCCTCAGGATTCCTGGCTATTGGGCTTTTAATGGGTGGCCCTTTCAAGGAACAGTCGAATTGTAGCTGACACTCGCATATTCAATCATATTGCCATTTAATATGCGCAAAATTGTGTCGGCGTCTCATATCTCCAATAATCTCATAACTATGTGTACATTTGTGACTAACAATTTTATGAAAAATGAGGGGTTGTTTAAAAATTATAAAATGATGTACTCTACATTCACTTGCCTTAGTATTTATATTCCAAAAATTATTTCACACGTCCATTGCTGCCATATACTAAAATAAAGAAGAGGAAGCTTATTTAACGAGCTGGATGGTAGTATTATGTTTAAATTGAGGTAATGTGCGTAAAATGACGTGAGGCTCTGTGTAGCGGGTGTTCCCAAACAGCATTCGTTACATAAGGGGGGGGGGGTTCGTGCTACAAATGTAGAACACTTCCACTCTGCTACCTTCAAACAGCTGTTTAGTTTGTCAAACATTTATTTCCCTTATTCACCGTCTTGTTACACTGTGTTTATTACTTTTTTATACGTACAGGTATAACTAAAAAGGTGTCCTGGTTGTACATTTTCGGATTCTGCACCTAATTTAGAGTATGAAATGAAGAATAAACTTTTATGAAATTCCACTCTGTTTTGCGTCTACATGTCTGTTTGTGTTTTTACAAAAACTCAGGAACAGTTTGACCGAAAGACTTGAAATTTTGTACACCTCTTTAAACTATCACTAGAGCACACTACAAAAATATCCATTGGACTAGCTTTAGCAACTTTATTAATGTAATAGTGGTAATTTATAACATTTAAATCAAAATATCTTATACATTTTTAGGTTCATCAATTTGACATAGAAACAATTACTTTTATCTAGTTTTATTTTTAAAATTATTGGTACCTTAATTTTTGTTATGAACCAATTTTTAGTTGAGTTTTGTGCAATATTTGGGTCCCATAGTCCCCCTGGGTATTGGGCTATTGATAAATAGTCCTTCCTGAGCTAAGTCAAACTCAGATAGTAACAATGTTCATTTACACTCATTACACATTAGCCCCTCATATTCGGCCATGCCTCATACTGTCGGCACTGGTGGCGCAGTGCTGTAACCTAGCTACTTGGGGACAAAGTGTTTGGGAGATTGTAGGCGATAGGTTGGATGCTCGGTCCCCTTAATACCGACATGGCGTCCGCTCAATAGTTGCTATCGGCGTGGACACTACTAGAGAAGTCTGGGGTGTCCATGTTGGGTGGTAATCATTGTACGGATGTTGTGTGGGGGAGATAACTGAGTATCAGTCTTGCCAATCAGCTGAAAATCAGACCAGCACTACGTGGTTTGGATTCCACGTAAAGCTGTAGGTCCAGACTACACTCATCCACACTCATCCTATACTCATATAATCATTCATATTCGCCTTAAAATACCAACAACGTTGTGCCGGCGTCTCATATGTAAGAATGTAAGAATATGATCGGTGTCTTAGAAATTAATAATGAAATACCCTCTATGATATCTTCAGCTTTAATATGAGTAGTTTAACATATTACCATGTCAATCACTATGGCTAACACTAAGCATTGTGTAACCAACAGCCTGTAGAGGTAGGTAGCCTCTCTAGAGTCGAGAGACTATCGATCTGAGATTAATGGAGTGAAAGGCCGCATTAACCAAACATAACCCAGATGGCAGCCATAAATTACGGGTTATCTACAGCCAGAATCATCGTAACCGTTCTTGACAATAAGCTGTGAGTAATGGAAAGGTTGGGGTGAGGTTTTTAATACAGATTATCGCTGCTGAATCATTTTGAACTGAAAGTAGACATTTATTGGATGCTCAAGGGCTGCCATTGGCTTAGATACTACTAGATAAGTCTGGGGAGTCCATGTTGGATAGAATAGAATAGAATAGAATAGAAATTTCTTTATTTTGAAAATTAATTATACAATTAATTTACAAAAAAAGGCAAAGTTAGGGCCACATGGCCCTTTCTTACACTTAACCTTAAGTAAAACAATAATAAAGTATAATAACTAAATAAAGAAATGAAAATACCATATTAAATAGCTATAAGTCATTTAAAGAAAAAAGAAGCTTACTACTTAACTTAGCATGAACTTAAAAAAAGTTTTAAAAACATACATTTTACATTATTACACTTCACATGATCATACTGTACAAAAATAATATTTTTAGTAAAATAGAGCATTGCAAAAATTTTTAAATATGTTTTTCCATTCATACATCCTCTCATTCATACCGCTCGCTACCAACTCCACCCCAGCAGAGCCCAAGCCCTAAGACGAACCGGCCGAAATCATCCGCTCCATGAAATGTTGTTTTAAAGACACCACAAACCGGGAAAGGCTAGGGATTGAGGTAATATTTATCGGGAGGGAGTTCCATAAGCGACACGCCGTTATTGTGAAAGATTTGTCGTATGCAGCTGTTCTGTGATGGGGCATGCGCAAAAGTGAAGATCCCGATCTTGATCCACTTGAACTTCTTTCCGCCACGTACTCAAAATCTTTAGAAAAATATTTTGTTGATTTTTTGGTAATCATACTATATCCAGTCTAAAATTTTGAAACTATCTGATCAGAGGTCTATCAAAATTCTCTCTTTTACTCATTCTTTTTATATGCTCATCTCTCCGTATGTTAAAAGCGAAACGGAGGCAGTAATTTTGAGTCCTTTGCAGTCTTTCACTAAGTGATACAGTCATGTCATTGAGTACTGAGTTACAGTGAGTAAAATAGGGAAATATGAGTGATTTGACTAGGATCAGTTCGATTTCTGCAGGTAGAAAGTGTTGAAGTCTTTTTAGCGAGTGCATTCCTGCAAATACTCTGTTGCATGTCTCGACAACGGCTTCGTTCTAAGTAAGAGTAGTGTTGATTGTTACCCCAAGACTCTTTACCTTGCTACAAAAAGGAACAGCTTGTCCATTTACACTTATCTCTTGTAGGGTATCATGGTTGATTGAATTTCTGAGCCGGGAATGACTTATGATAATTGGCTTCGTCTTGCTGCTATTCAGATTAAGACCATTCTTTTCCGCCCATTTAACTATATTGGATATATCAGCATTCATCATCTGAATAGAGTCATTTACCATGTTTGGACAAAAATGCAGGTATATTTGGAGATCGTCGGCGTACATGTGATATTTACAATGAGTGATGCTTGAAGTTATGTCATTGACATAGAGGACAAACAACAAAGGGCCCAGTATAGAGCCTTGGGGCACACCACAAGTAACATGTTCCCAGTCAGATGTCTCGTCACCGATCTGTACACACTGCCGCCTGCCGGAAAGATATGACCTTAGCCAGGAAACTACTTGGTCAGAAAACCCTAATGCCCTCAATTTTAAAAGAAGAAGTTGATGATTTACACAATCGAAAGCTTTTGAGAAATCAAAGAGAGTAAGAATAGTTCCCTGACTAGAATCCATCGCTTTACGTATGTCATCAGTAATTCGAAGAAGAGCTGTTTCAGTACTGTGAGTAGTGCGGAAGCCCGACTGGAAATCATTTAAAATATTTTGGTTTGTTAAGTATTCAATAATTTGACAGTGAACTACTTTTTCAAGACCTTTAGATAAAGCGGGCAAGATACTGATTGGCCTGAAGTCTTGGCAGGTAGAAGGAGTTGAGGTCTTTTGCAAAGGACGAACAAGGGCAGACTTCCACTTACAAGGAAAAATGCAATTTCTGAGGGATCTATTAAAAATAGTTGTGATTATAGGTAATATGACAAACAAGATATATTTTACAAAACGGATGGGAATACTATCTGAACCTACAGCATTACTGGTTATACGACGAATAGCTCTCAAAACATCAATTTGAATAACAGGTTTGAAAGCAAATTCATAGAACCCCGCTTGCATAACTCTTGGAGCATAACGGATTTGGATAGCATAACATTTGGATAGCAGTCAGGGTACGGAGGATGTGTAAGGAAGAAAACTGAACGTTAGGTATGCCAAGCAGCTCAAAATCAGACCAACACTAAGTGGTTCGGAATCCACGTAAAGCTGTAGGTCCCTTAGTTTCCCTGGCTATTGTGCTATTAATAAATACCTCTTTCTAAGGAGCAGTTGAACTTAGTTTTTAATAATGGATACACTGGTTCATATACTTTCATCACACTAAGTCAGACCTCATATTCACCCATATCTCTACGATCAGTGTCTTAGTCATGAAAAATAAAAAAAAAAAAAAAATTCTTTGTTTTCAAGTATGCGTTATTTTTTTACTGCATATCATATTTTAAAATGGCTCTTTGAACTTTTAAATATCAATATTACGTATATACTGTGATATTTTTACTGAATTTCCTCTTTTACAAAAGTTAAGTATTTTTTAAAAGAGTATAAAATGTATATATTCTTCTACATTTCACAAAGTATGTTGAATTATATGTTAACCTATTATAAAAAAAATAGGTTACTCATTCAAAACTGTCTCCTGATTAAAAAAAAAAAAAAAACTGATTAGAAAAAACTCAGTTTATAAAAAAAGAAAATGGCTATGTATATTTAAGCTGCTTCGCTTTGGTTTTGGTCAGAGGTATGATGTGGTGGAGAGATGTATGTGTTTTGTATGTGTAATTTGCTGGAGTCAGACTACTGTCACAAGCACCTGCTACGTTATATATTGTGTATTACCACATTCAGCAATTCCAACATGTTATGTTGCATTTCAGCCACTGCCTTTTCTCCTTACGTTATTTATGTATGCATTGATATATGTAGCAATATGTTTAGTTTTTCAATCCCTTTATCACTTTTTCATTGTATAAGTAATACTAAGGTTATCTTTTGCCCACGATTAATATAAATCAGCTGATTCTTCTTCTTTTTAGATGTTTATTGAGATAAATCTCATAGAATAATGAAGTGTTGAAACCTGAACACTGCCTTTTTTTAATTAAAATATTTAGAAAGCTAAAATATTAAACAAATTAAATATACAGTACTAGTAAAACGGCCATTTATAAATATCTCACTAGCCAGGGCTAATAAGGGACCTGCAGATTTACGTGGACTCCGAACCACGTAGTTTTCGTCTGATTTTAGGCTAATTGCTGTCCTGATACTCATTCCTCCCCCCTACACAAATTCTGAACCTTGAACACCAAACACCTACGTCGTACACCCCAGACGTCATTAGTAGTTTCCACGTCGATGGCAACCATTGAACCTTTGTACGTAATTAGATGACTACTAGGGTATAAAATAAAATCCTACACAAAATATATAGTCATACGACTATAAGCGCCGTATTCACTCTACCAGCTCAAGAGTTGTTGAGTGAGTGAGTGAGAGAGGGAAAGAGGAAGAGAGAGAGAGAGAGAGAGAGAGAGAGAGAGAGAGAGAGAGAGAGAGAGAGAGAGAGAGAGAGAGAGAGAGAGAGAGAGAGAGAGAGAGAGAGAGAGAGAGAGAGAGAGAGAGAGAGAGAGAGAGAGAGAGAGAGAGAGAGAGAGAGAGAGAGAGAGAGAGAGAGAGAGAGAGAGAGAGAGAGAGATTTATAATGGAGAGCAGACAAGATTCTAAATTTTAGCCAACGAGACAAAGTAAATAATTAATAGAAATATTATAGATCCGGCCTGATGTTAACCAAATACCAATTCGTAGCTTGGGTAGATCTGTGGAATAGAACTAGGTCGACATTGTCAAGCTCGGCTGACTTGTTAGTGGCCATCATTACTTGACAGGCCACTTCACAGTCCCACAACCACCCAATGCTGGTAGCTAAACATCACAACACTATTACATTATCATTTGTAGGTCTATCATTGTTTGCTAGTAAACTAATCACTTGCATTTTGTTTTCTTGAAACATTTGCCAAAACCTTATTGTAATACTATCATAATAAATGTAATCGACAGATGGTTAATTTAATCGACATCTTTAATATCAATTACTATTTTATTAATGAAGTATATTACTACAGAAATAGAATATTATTTATAATAATTAATTTAATGGATATAATTTAATAATTAATAGGATACATGAACTGTGCCAACCGTCATGCGTTACAAGGCAGGATAAGTTTTAAATATAAAAGAAGGGTTATTGAATTGAAAATAAATTAAGATATATTTTGAATATCGTGTATGTAAACAAAAAACTTAGATTAGATAGTTCATTCATAATTTTTATGTAACACTTACGTTTTAAGTGTTACTTCACTTATTTTGAATCCATGACAATTTAGGATGACTATCGTATTGCATTTGTTGTAGTATTTCGTAACTATAGTTTTGTTTAGATATAATACAAAATGTTTATTTGAAAAAAAAAATAACTCATTTTAATCACACATCTAAGGAATTGTCTTTCATACATAGAAACATTATATGACAGCTGGCAAACTGTGTTAATTTATTACAAATATATCTTTACATGCATGTTCCCAAAGGAGTGCTATTGGACGTTTCCAAAATAACGTGCGTACTGTTGTCAGTTTCACAATTTGGGAATTAGTATTGAAGTAGACAATTTATGCTCTGTGTATGACTACAACTCTTATGAAAATGGCTTTGATTTATTTATTTATTTTTTAAATATAAAACTTAGCACTAACACGTGATACTATCGGCGTTGCAAAAAATAAAAGGTTCAATTTAAACATCGTTTTAAAAACGTCTTTTTTTATTTATATTTTTACTCACAAAATGTTATATCCCTGTGGTTTTTTACATAGATAACTACTTATGTAAAATATTTATATTCTTTATTTGTGATTTGCTGTATAAACTAACCCAATAGTAAATTATTGTAATAAATAAGAAATAATTAATCTTGTGTTTGAATACATTTAGGCTGTTAAAAACCACACAAACTTTCATACACGCGTGAAGTGTTATTGAACAACCCAACCTCCCATACACTTCCAGTGTTATTAACCCACCCATCATTCCACACACAGGGGGGTGATGACTCACACCTATCCTCCCAAACACGTGAAGTGTTCCTGACCAATCCTTCCTCCCATACTCGGACAGTGTTATTGACCAACCCATCCTTCCATAAACACACGGAGGACATGACCCACATCAATCTTCCCATACACGTGAAGTGTTCCTGACCCACCCATCTTCCCATACACTTCCAGTGTTCCTGACCAATCCATTATCCCATACTCATACAGTGTTATTGACCCACTTATCCTCCCATACACTTCCAGTGTTCCTGATCAATTCATCCTCCCATACTCGTACAGTTGTACTGACCCACCCATCCTCCCATAAACTTCCAGTGTTATTGACCCACCTATCCTTCCATACACTTACGGAGGTGATGTCCCACGCCCATCTTCTCATACACGTGAAGTGTTCCTAACCCACTCATCCTACCATACACTTCCAGTGTTATTAACTCACTCTTCCCCCCATACACGTCCAGTTTTACTGACTCAACCATCTTCCCATACACTTCCAGTGGTATTGACCCACCCATCCTGCCACATTTTTAAAGTGCATATAAAAATGTTTATATGCACTTTAAAGGAAAATTAAACAAAACAAATAAATAACGAAGTGTTAAAAAGAAATATTAAAATATGCATTTTATTATTTGTTACGTTAAAAAAGGCAATTTTAGCATAATTCATTATGAAGCAAACTTCTGAGTTTAGTTGTTTCTGACTGTTGGACTATGCCGAACAACTTCAGGGAAGAACAAGTCTAGCAATCATGTTGAGTTTTTGTGTTGTCTTACACCAGCAGCGATTGGCGGCTTTTTTTCAACAAATACATCTTATCAGGAATGAATTATTCTCTTTAAAAACACAAACATTGCACGGTGGATAAGTGGTCTAAGGTGTTAGAGTTTTGAGCCTGGGCTAAGAAATAGCACTGGTTCGAATCCTAGGTCTAGATTGTACATATTTATCAGTAATATTCACCTTTTAGTGTACTGGTTTGTCCCCTTACTCTGTCAGAACAGTTTCCCAGTACAGATCAATAGTCGATGGGGAATGATCAGATCTCCTTAAAAAATAAATAAATAAAAAATTAGAACTGTTTATCATATTTAACCAGTGATTATTTTTATATAACTACTTTCTATATTGGGCTGGTGAAGTAATATTAAAAAACCAGCCACTTTAGCCCCGGGACAAATGATCAACTATTACTTAAATAATTTAGTCAATTTGCCAACAATAAAAAAAAAAAATAAATAAATAAAACTGGACGACGTGTTTTAGATCAAGTGATTCATATTTAAGTCTTATGTTTTGTCTCCATTAAATTTATGAAATACACAAGACACTTTTACACCAAAGAACACTCATGTTGCGATTATATCATTATGGAATGGACCATTATGTCCACAGGACTAGTTGCATGCCGGCATATGTTTTTAATTTTAATTTCATTTTTAGTTACTTTTTTTGTCATTTCGATAACATTATGGTAAAAAATGTTATATGTATTTAATTACCCTAATATTACTAATACGGTTATTATGACGTTTATTACCACCACTTGAAACTTTGCCTAAAAAGGGACACAGATTGATAATATTTTCACGAGATATGGTTTTAATTGTGTGGAAATCATGGCTCTACTGAATAATTCTAAAACCCCAATATCACAACTTGTAGTATTTTTTAACATATTTCCACCAGTACAAATTATATTTTAATATTTTTTTTAATATTATGTTCTTTTGTATTGAATATAATTTAAAACTAGTTAGTAATATAACAAATAAACTCGATTAGCGACCATAAAGCGATCACTACTATTAACTACAAAAACTGAATACACATATTTTCACACCGTAGAAACGGCTGGCAGCCTGTACTTAAGGCCAGGCACCCGAATGTATTACGGAACGTTTGCCGAGTAAATAGACGATTAAAACAAGTTAGGCTATGTTTGGTTAGTTGAGTAAAAAGTATATATAATGACTTTTTTGGGCAACAATGTTCATGTATAAAACAGTTGTATATTCGTGTTTAGCATAAAACAATGTGAAATTAAAACAATTAAATAATTACAACGTTTAAATGAGTTTTTTGCAGTATAAGATAGAAAACTAGTGTTTAATTTTTTTTTGTAAAAAACATGTTTAAGCGTTTGAATTCAAACTCCTTAAGAGATATAAACTCATACTTCACCTACTTTCAACATGAAATCGTATTTTCAAACGTGAAAAAAAATGCGACAAAAAAAATGAGTTACCAACAAAACAAAACACCTCAATACGGATCACCCGGTATGAAATGCGTCGCCGACTTCAACATGTAGGACACATTGACTAAAAACCGTAAGCACTCATTAAAAATGTTTACACACCTATTTAAGTAACGTAAAACACACATTTTAATGGTTAAAATATTTATTTTTCTGAAAACATATTTGTTATGTCACTAAGGAATTTATTTGTTGGGATTTCTACACACTGAATACAAGTCGATCTCAAATGATATGAACTGTCAAGCAGGTGAAACATTGTGTAAGTACCATAACAGAACTCTCCCCATAATATCGGCCGTCCAATAGAGGCTGAGTGATAAATACGAATTTAGACCTAATAACTTTTTTTATGATAAATTATCACGCTTAATATATCATAGGTTACGTTGTCTTATAATATTTTCAATTAGTAGCCATTAATTTAGTAACCTTTTACTGTAACTGACTACCACCTTGTCATGCTAACTAAGTTAGGTTAAAAATAAAGAAATTGTGATAATTATCATTATAATAAATTTAATAAATGTAAATAATGTACTGTCATTTCGTATTAGAGTAGCATATATAATTTATCTCAATAAATACATCCATATTCTTTCACTAGTTAACATTACTTAAGTTTTGTAGTTGACAGAGTATTGTATATATCAATGAACTGTTGTAGTTGATATTGCACATCACTAATAACTGATTTTTACTAAGAAATACTGAAATATTTTTACTAAAATAAATTATTATATTACATTCTTAGTCTTTTTAATTATATTTAGCTTTGTTTTTGAAATTTGTTAATGATGGAGTATCAGATGAGGGAGACGAAGGTAGTTGAACATTTGCCATCATTACGTGAAAATTTCCAATCACGACGTTGCGATTTGGTAAAACCCAAACCTTTTTAAAGTTCTAAATACTAAATTACATTTACACAAAACATGCTATAAAACTACGTTCTTAAACTATTCTACTTTAATAATTATCTACATTTTAACCTAGATTATAGAATGGGTTACAACAAAATGAACTTCTACTAAATATAAAATTGTTAACAGGGGTAAATTAATATGACCAATTAGGCACTGCCCAGGTCACGATATCAACGAAAAAAATGTTAAAACACAATTAAGTTAATATTCAAATCAGACTGAAATAAGATTACATCAACAAATCATATATGAAAGAAATATATGGTACCTGACAAACAATATTAATTTAAAATAATATTAAACATGCACAAAAAATTATATATGTGACTCGCAAGGACTGAGACTACTATCCAATCTAATTAACTATAGAGGGACTTCGTAGACACTGCGTTTGGATTGTATCATCCTCACTTCGTGCCTGGGACGTCTAGACGCCATCGTCACTGCGGGTCGTAAGACTTCATCATTTTTGTAGTATTTGCTTATTGTATTGTTTTATTCCTAATAATTGTTGTCTTTTCAGATTAAAATGTAATTGTAATAGTTAATTAGATTGGATTGTAGTCTTAGTCCTTGCGAGTCACATATATAATTTTGTGTGCATGTTTAGTGTTATTTTAAATTAATTTTGTTTGTCAGGTACCATATATTTATGATTAGTTGATATAATCTTATTTAAGTCTGATTTGAATATTAATTTAATTGTGTTTTAATTTTTTTTCGTTGATATCGTGACCTGGGCAGCGCCTAATTGGTCATATTAATTTAACCCTGTTAACATTTTTATATTTAGTAGAAGTTCATTTTGTTGTACCCCATTCTATGATCTAGGTTAAAATGTTGATAATTATTAAAGTAGATTAGTTTAAGAATGTAGTTTTATAACATGTTTGTGTAGATGTAATTTAGTTTTTAGCACTTTAAAAAGGTTTGGGTTTTACCAAATCGAAACGTCGTGATTGGCAATTTTCACGTAATGATGGAAAATGTCCAACTACCTTTGTCTTCCCCATATTTAGCTTCCTTAGTGTTTTTATAAGCAAGTAGATTTTCTAATTGATTTTGTTTAACACTCAACAATTAGATGTACAACACTTCAGTTTATTCAAACTATAATTATGCAATTTAAATGTGTTTATGGACAGTTATTAACTCACTTACATACTACGATGGTATGTAAATATTTCGACCTAAATGGGATAGATAAATCAATTAGACATCTGTACATACATAGAGATAATATTTAGGTAGAGTGCTTTGTTTGAAAGCTATTTATTAATGTAAAACACTCTAATGTTCATCAGCTGTCATAAAAGTTTTTTTTAATCAGCTGATATATTTTATACTTAAATAATAGAAAAACATCAACTTATTTTAACTAGTTTCTACGAGGATAGAATAGTTTTTATACATTCCTATATTTGTGTACTTACAAAACTCCCTTATAATCCATAATTGTATAATGGTGTCACCATAATTGTTTAAAATAAATATTTTTCCTTAAAACTTTTGAAACATCTTTTATTTAGAATAACAGCTCTTTTTCGTTAATTCACTACCACTACTTTTTTTGTTTCCGTTAATTCACTACCGTTAGATAATTATTCTATTACTCTAAAAACTCCCCAATAATTTTTACTTCTACTGTGGTATTTCTTTTCCGCTAGGAATCGGAAATTGCTGGTCTTATCTTATCGCTTTCCAAGAATTTGCACAAGGAGAGTAAAGTCAATCATTGGATTTACCAATCTGTGATCAACTAGCCACCTAACCTAACTTAACCGTAATTGTGACAGTAAAGTAGTGGTTGTGAAGTAACGGGAAAAAGAAGAGGTAGTGAAGTATCTGAAAAGGTATAAGTAGATAAAAAGCCCGTGAATTAGACCCACTTTGACCTTTGGACCCAAGATGGCGGCGCAGTGGTACCAACCCTCCCCCCTCCCCCCTCAAATTTCCCTCAAATTCCCAAAATTCCCAAATTTCCCTCAAATTTCCCAAATTCCCAAATTTCCCACACATTTCCCTCAAATTTCCCTCAAATTCCCGCATTTCCCTCACATTTCCCCCCAAATTACCCTCAAATTTCCCTCAAATAACCCTCAAATTTCCCTCAAATTTCCCAAATTCCCAAATTTCCCACACATTTCCCCCAAATTACCCTCAAATTTCCCTCAAATTCCCGCATTTCCCTCACATTTCCTCCCAAATTACCCTCAAATTTCCCTCAAATAACCCTCAAATTTCCCTCAAATTCCCAAATTACCCTCAAATTTCCCCCAAATTACCCATTTTCCCTCACATTACCCACATTTCCACCCAATTTCCCTCACATTACCCACATTTCCCCCCAAATTCCCTTGTTATACTATATGAAATTCACTTTTTTGTCCAATATGGCGTCTTTTCCCTCCCGCGCCCTCACACCCCGGGGGAAAATTCCCTCCCCAAAATTCCCTCATCCAAGATGGCAGTCTTTCCCTCCCAAAATTCCCTCCAAAAATTCCTCATCCAATATGGCGGACTATAAACTATAATAAATGTAAAAAGATGACAACCGGATCCAAGATGGCGGTCTTTCCCTTTGGGTACTTCCGGCGACTGTCGGCTACCTTCGTACACGTCGTCTGCTGGTCTGGCGCACACCCAAATGCCACGCTCTGATTACTTATTTAATTTTTATCAACTTTTTAATAAATACACTGTTAATATACGCTCTTACCTTCGGACACTCATCCATGGCTTCCTACACTGTTACCTATACTTATCTATCGAATCACAAATCATCCTCAAGCCCCTACTTAACACTCTAGGCAACCCGCAATACACGTTTTTAATTAATTATTTATTCAAAAATGAAGGGATAATTCTTTTTATTTAATCTGTTTATAATTTGTAATACACTGTTATTCTATCCATTTTAAGTAAATTTTTCTCAAATTTTAACAAATACACAGATAACATACGCTCTTAGCTTTGGGTACACATCCAAGGCTTCCTACACTGTTACCTATATCGAATCACAGATCATCCTCAAGCCCCTACTTAACACTCTAGGCAACCCGCAATACACGTTTTTAATTAATTATTTATTCAAAAATGAAGGGATAATTCTTTTTATTTAATCTGTTTATAATTTGTAATACACTGTTATCCTATCCATTTTAATTAAATTTTTCTCAAATTTTAACAAATACACAGATAACATACGCTCTTAGCTTTGGGTACTCATCCAAGGCTTCCTACACTGTTACCTACCTATACTTATCTATCGAATCACAGATCATCCTCAAGCCCCTACTTAACACTCTAGGCAACCCGCAATACACGTTTTTAATTAATTATTTATTCAAAATGAAGGAGCAATTCTTTTTATTTAATCTGTTTATAATTTGTAATACACTGTTATCCTATTCATTTTAATTAATTTTTTATTTTATATTAAATACTCTGTTAACATGCGCTCTTACCTTCAACTACCATCTACTTCTGGTTACCTTCGTATTAACCCGACATCCTCTAAACCTAATACGCTAGCTTAACGCTCCCACACTAGAGCCCTCATGCCTAACCGAACTATCCAACTGTACTTACAAAGTCTACTCGGGCTTTATCGGTCCGTTATTGGTCACAAGCTTCAAATTTTCTTTCATTAACTATAACAATTTCCTATTTTCACTCACCTTTGCATGCATATACATCTTACCTAGGTTACATTACTTACTTTCGGCTACTTTTATTATCAATTCTGTGGACTCAAATACCCCACTTCCCATTCACGTACTTATCCAGAACCCATCAGCCCCCCTACATAACGAAACAAGCACACCTACCTTCACTTCCTCTCCACAAACATTCCTTCCTTTGTACCGACACTCAAGGACTAATTCACTAACATTTCACAACCTATATACTAGTTATTAGACTGCCAGTAGTGCCAGTGCACCGACAGTACATTCAGTTCTCACACAAAACATGGCTGACCTCAATATTTTTTGCTATTTTAATTGGCACCAGACGGACTGCATATCAACCACATGCTAACCCTAGAGGTCAAGTTAGTGATATCAAACAACGTTGCATTTCCTCGAGATTGTAAAATCCGACAATATCTGGTCTATTATTGAACAAAACGAAAGAATTATTGGTATTATAGTCCCGTACTTTAAAAAAAGAGAGCAATAATAATTTATTTACACACTACGTTTTATTCAGTAAAATCAATTGATATTCTTGTTATTACCAATTATCATACGTAATACATAGAACCTTTTACAATAATTTGTGCTTTATATTTAAATTATTACGAGTAAACTTAATTTTAACAAAGTTTTATCAATTTGTTTTGTTGTAAATTCCATAATTTATAAAAATGCTAACACATTACATGTGTAATAATGAGAGATCGTACATCAAATTATACCGTATTTTCTAAAGTTTTTATAGTTTAGGTAAGATTTTAAACAATATGTATAGCATTTATAACCGAATTATTGTATGTTAACCAACCTAAACTTACAAATACCAATTATTATATCCACAAACACATGATAAATGAAGTGTAATAACCTCAAACACAAGATAATTCCTCACACTTTATATACACCATAGCAATACACTATTTACTGTATTTGAGACGTTAATCGTAGAGGTATGGGTCTTGAATGAGTGTAGATGAATGAGTGTAGTCTTTGTTACTAACTAAGGCTGCTGGACCCTTTGATATATCATCTATTAAAACACAATATTAAGGAAAACTATGACATGGAACCCAAACCACATAGTATTGATTTTATTTCAAACAAACTGTCAGTTTAAAAAACATTCTAACAGAAGAGTAAATTCCATCCAAAAGTAAGAGAAAATCAAAGATACATACAAATTTCAGAAAAAGAGTCATTTTACACAAAAATGTGTTGAAACATTGTTCAAATCAAGGAAGAACTACCAACATAGTACTCTCCAAACCCCTTAAAGTTGAGTTAAAATGCACATAAATAGGGATATTTGTGTACAAAATATGTTATAATTCCCTAAAAGCATTAAAATGTAGTGTCATAACAATGATATTCACCCTAAACATTAAAAACCCCTTTAAAATACTCTTATAGAAACCTTTATAAACTTAATTTGAGCTCAAAACAACGTACAAAACTGATGTAACACTTGTAAATTAATTGTTTAACCTACATAGCTATTTAGTTGACTCCAAACATTTGACAAAGTGTAAGTACCCAATATGAATAAATTCTCTATAATGTTCACATTTTAAGCTTGATTTTAACAAAACCTGGTGCTATTGATTCTTTGCACATTAAACAAATAAACAAATAGTTAGTTGAAACGTCTCTGTTGTAGAAACCGTGGTATTAACAGTAAGAAAGTTTGGTTTCTTTTGACTATAATATACTCGATCAGAAAATGTATATACACCACTCCCAAAGACCCAAACACACGGAGAACCTACTTACTGAACACACTGCACCCTTGACAGATCACCTACATAAAATAATAAATGTACGTACATACATACATACATATCCACTACATAAAACCTATGATTGACACTCAACATTCATGGATGACCACCTACCATACATACGTACACCATAAAACCATGACTTAACAGTCCACCCGCCTATTCAAAACACAACACCTCTGATAGATAATCCACCTAACCACTACATAAAACCTATGATTGACACTCAACATTCATGGATGACCACCTACCATACATACGTACACCATAAAACCATGACTTAACAGTCCACACGCCTACTCAAAACACAACACCTCTGATAGATAATCCACCTAACCACTACATAAAACCTATGATTGACACTCAACATTCATGGATGACCACCTACCATACATACGTACACCATAAAACCATGACTTAACAGTCCACACACCTACTCAAAACACAACACCTCTGATAGATAATCCACCTAACCACTACATAAAACCTATGATTGACACTCAACATTCATGGATGACCACCTACCATACATACGTACACCATAAAACCATGACTTAACAGTCCACACACCTACTCAAAACACAACACCTCTGATAGATAATCCACCTAACCACTACATAAAACCTATGATTGACACTCAACATTCATGGATGACCACCTACCATACATACGTACACCATAAAGGAAATATGTCACAACTTAGCGTTGAACTCTGTCCACTAAGGCAAAACATTATCAACGAGAAACTCTAAACACAAGTGCCCGCAAAGTACTGAGTCAAAATCCTGTTGTCTTTCATTGTTATACTTTATATTAACACTGGGACTCCAATACATAATCAATTCCATAGGAGGACGCAAGTTACCAAAACTGTCATAGTACAAAACCTCGTTACCTAGCTTTTTATAACAAACCCAGTGTGTTCCTTCCCCCTGTATACTGTCCAAATTAATAATTGCGCTTTCGTTCAATCTAGGTTTATTCGGAAGTGTGTCCCTCATGTAAACACCTCGAAAGTGTGGAATGTTTAATTTTTTAGCGTAGGTAACAAGTTCATGGTTTGATAGGGCATGTCCGGGAACGTAGACTAATTTGAAGTTTTTTTTCTTCTTACAAGTGCATTTCTTTTTGTTTTTAGGTGCATTCTTAACAACTCGACCTACCCAGGGTCTTAGATACAACCCCTCACCCTTTTTTCTCTTATGAGAACCACCCAACTTTGCTTTCGCCTTCATGGCTGTTGTAACTACCCAAGCTGCGGCTTTCTCACCCACAGACGAATCTGATGCCTTAAACCTTTGCCAAGCTCGTTCGGCCAAGTCTCTGTCAGCTTGCGCTCTCCACGCTGTGTCTGAATACTGTGAGTAGGCTATGTCGTGGGCTTTGCAGGCTTCGTCCAGACCGTTTATTCCCTGATCACCACGAGCTAATCTCTTCTTTAACTTGGTGCCACCCCCACAGTACCTGTATCCTGGCAGGTGAAGTTCCACTGGCAGTAGATCAATACCCCTGTTTAAGGCTGTTCCAGCTAAACTTCCAATTCCTTCGAGTGCACTAGATACAAGTCCTCTTCCACGACGTGACGATTTCTTCTTCATTATATGTGTCTCTTACGAAGGTTAGTTGAAGAATGAAGGGACTTAGCTATATTTCACTTTATATTACCCCTCACCTTGTTCACCGAAAATTTCAGTCCAGTTTATGTAGTTATCGGCAGTCAGTGTTTCTGTACTCCGCCCTTTAGCACCATGAATATGGGAAAAAAGTACCTGACCGAATTTTCTAAGTTGTTTTTCAGATTTAGCGCTGTTTTCATAAATCCACCCCTCCAGTGCACTAACCGTATCTTTAAGTGATGTCAGCACTGAACCTATAGTTGTTGTTTGTTGACCTAATATTTCCAAAATATGCGATTTTGCTTCGGTTAACACTTTTAGGTTTACAGCCTCGTCCATTTCTTTCGCTTTCCAGATTTAATTCCATATTATCAAAGTCCCAGTTGTCCTTGTGTTTCTTTGGACAGTTTGCCACTAGATATGACTTGGTTACAGCATCTTGATTATCATGTGGGTCAGATACAGAAACTAAACGTCGCTTTTCAAAACTCCAATAACTACTAGTTTTAACAGGAACGGCAGCATCTACGTAACGTTTGGTCGCCGCATGATTCGGACCTGTAGGGTCCTTTACCCTTGTTATAAGCCTATCTCCTACGTTGACTGTTTTTTGTTGGTACAGTACACATTTTTCACCTATAGTTTTTAAATTCACGGCATCTCCGAGCTCCTTTGGTGATGCTAAATTTTCTATTCTTTTGTTACGTGCAGAATAGCTGTTTTGTAAGTTTGGCATTGTGTTAGCCTCAAAGTATGTTCTCGTAACAACATCGTTGTCTGCCACGGGCACACCGACGTTAACCATTCGTTTATTTTCAATATCATAGTTTCCTTCAGGTGTTAGTTTAAAACCTTCACCCTGTGGTCCTTTACCACTTACATTGCCCTCTGAGGGCAAGACACGTCCAAACTTGTCTACAGACATAGTCGAACTGATGAAATCAGACTGTGTCTGTTTATATATACGTATAAAAATAACTAAAATACTTTCTTAAGCACGGATCTAAATTTATAGGAAAAGAGTAGTACCGGTCATGTCTATTTTCGTCCCAATGATGTAAGGTATCTCTATATTTGTTTCTTCCATTTAAATAAACTTCCCTATAATGACAATCGTCAAAGTAATTGTCGAACCCCCATTCATCTTCGAACCGCCAATCACACATACATGATGTTTGCGGGACTATAATACCAATAATTCTTTCGTTTTGTTTAATAAAAGACGAAATATGGTCAGATTCTACTATTTCGGGATTCAAACTTATAAATGCATATAGTTCTGTATGGTTTTGTATGTATTCGTTATGCCAAAAGGGGTCCAAAGATAACGGTGCATGTAGTTCTGTCCAAAAAGGGTCCAAAGATAACGGTGCATGTAGTTCTGTTTCGTATAGTGGTGGTACTTGTCTTTTTAATCTGTAATATATCCCCGCTGTTGTGTTTGTCTTAGATATTGCCAACTGTAAATCGACTTTCTTTCCGATGTCATTTTCAGAATCACTTTGGAAAACGTGATAGAATTTTAAACAATAACTGTGTTTACCCTCCTTTTTAAAAAAAATATGAAACCAACGAGGTTCATCACTTTCTACTTTGAAATGTACTGTTTGGAAGGTCTCGTCAATATGACCGAGGTATAAGGCTTTACCATACAGTGACGTCACATAGTCACATTGTCCAAGATTATGGTTGATTGTATAGTTTGCCAAACAAGAAAACTGTTTAAACTTTTTATTACTGTGTGAGTGTAATTTCTCGTAAAGAAACCAAAAATATGAGTCTGTTTTGAAACTAACTTGTTCAATTGGTAGGTTAAGTAAAATCTGCATTTTAACCTCAATTGGTAAAGTATCCATGTTTACTAGTCGAATCTCAACTGACTAATGATTTGTAACGGCTATTACCAGCTCATGATATAATTTTAGCTTCTTTTAATTCTTCGATTACGTTTTGAATTTCGTTCCTATGGTTAGCATTTCCGGCCTCTGTCGAAGCTATAATAAGTTTTAGTCTATCACATAATTCGTTTGGATTGTTCCAGTAGGAAATGTCACGTGATCTAAAGTCTTTTAGCCCTTTACCGTACATTTGTTTGGGGAATAATACGGAAATTATGTTTTTATATTTTATGGACTTTGTCGGTCGGTTGATGTGATTATGAGGTAAATAACCTTTTCTATGCGCATTCGTTTTTATCATTACATCTTTATAAGCGTCCAAATCATCTTGTGTGTATACCTTTTCATCAGGTTGTCTTTTAAATAATAATTCGTAAAGGCCTTCGGTTCCTCTGTACTGTACATTGTTCAAGTGGATGTTTCCTTCATTGTCAAATGTAAGCAGTTGATTACCCACCATTAATTTATCACCGTCTATATGTGGTCCGTATATGTTGTCCATTTTATTCTTAACACCGGCTTCGTCTTTTAAAAGTTTTAACATGTATTTTTGTGTTATGGGCGCGTTAAATGTCTCTAAAACGTACTGTGATGCCTCGTGAAACTTTGCGGGACTTTGTATCAATTGGCTAACTGAGGGTGGAGGGGGAGACGATGTTTCAAACACTTGTGTGTCTTGAATAAACGATGGTCCTTTAGGCGTTGACATATAGTCTGGCTTAAAATTATCCTGCTCGTCTACACTGAGGTCTAGAGGCTCCTCCTTTGGTTCATTTTTTTATATCTGCTTTGTTTCTAAGTTCAGTTAAAATTGGTTTGTACTGTTTTTCTAATGTTTGTTCGGTATACATGTTACCCAACTTGAAAGCACGATACTTGCGGCGGACAGCATCTTGCAGCTGTATAATTCTTCTCGTAAGAGTTTGATGTTTACTGTTTTGCGACATGTTACAAAGAGTTTGTTCTAGTTGTGGACCACACAGAGGCTTGTCACTAACTGTTGTTGAAAATTAAAGTAGGTCGTATTTATATTACGAGACTAGAAACTTGTCAAAGCTAACTCTGTATCTCCCTTTATCCAATTCACAGTCCTTACTAATACAAAAAAACAGTACTTATCTTTCCAAGCTAAAGCGCACATTTCTCGAAACTTTTCATAAGTCATGTCCGTATTTACATGATCATTGTAAACATGTTTGAGATTTGTTTCGTCCTGTTTGAATAAAATAATCGAGTTTGTACTATCTCTCACCAACTGTTTGGGTATCCTACTATAGGTTTGTCCTATATAAAAGGAATCAATGTTATTATGTTGACCCATGGTAAAGTAGTTGCGTATATTATCGTGTTTTTCACACGCAATGTCGTCAAAAATCATAATAGAATTGTTTTTAGCTTCTTTAGGTGGTATGACTTTAGTGTTTTCATCAAATACAAAGTATCCAATTTCCTCGGGTAAAACACTTTTTAAAAATTGATACTTGGGTTAATATAGGGACTTTGAGAAAATGTAAACATTTTCGAACCTTAATCCGTTTGGATCGAACAACATGTTGAAAACAACGTTCGTTTTACCACAATTACTAGGTCCAGCCACTATGCACCTTATAGTGGATGGAAATAATGGTCCGTGTTTAATGTCACTACCTGTGCGTATAGTGTACATGTCAAAGTTTTCGACAGGTAGCTTTGTGTCCTGTTCAATAACACGCATTGTTGAGTTATGAATGAAAGTGTAAGGGAAGCCTTTATTTATACCAAGTCTTTCTTGTTCACCCATGTATTGTGTTTACCGTCATATCCTGCCCATTTAACTAATACTTTGTTTCCTTTTTTTCTAAGTACTTTTTCAACCAGGTATACATCATCTGTTTTAAATTTTTGTAGCTCTTTTTCGTAGAAACTTCCTTTGATGACGTCACCAGTATGGTCTTTGAGGAGGTAGGTTGTAGGAATAGTAGTTTGGACTTTGTACACAGTAAATATCTCGTTAGTCCAGTTGGGTAGGTATCCTTTGTCAAAGACTTTTTTATACTTACTTATCCTCACCTTGTCGCCTACTTTAAAACGGACCTTTTTATCCACTTTCTTGTATTTTTGTCTATTTTTATTAATGTTTTTTCTGACTATGTTTTCGTTTCTTTTGTTCACATGACTTGGAGCCATGCCAATAGTTTTGTGTATTCTTCTGTTGTATTCTTCCAACAAAGAAGGTAGTATCTTGACCCATTGATACTTACCTTGCTCCGTGAACTTTCGCCACATTAATGCTTTGAGACTGCGGTTGAACCGCTCTACGATGGACGCCTTCTTATCACTGTAGCTCGAGTAATGGTTTATACCATAGCTATTCATCAACTTTGTGAATCCTACGTTGTAGAATTCTTTACCCGCATCTGTTTGTAAATGTTTCATTTTATTGGACTTTATTACGGGTGTTATGGCTTTAACGATTTCCTGTCCAGACTTGTCCTTGACTGGTATTGCGTAAGCGTATTTGGTAAAGCAGTTGATTACTGTGAGAATGTACTTGTAGCCCTTGTTAAACTTTGAGTATGGTATCATTTCGACCAAGTCAGCTTGGAACAAGTCTTGTATTCCCTTAACTTCTACAGGTCCAGTAGGGAATTTTTTTCTAACTGGAGCATGTAGCTCCCTTGCTATCTACTCTCTTACACTCATAGTGGAAGAATGGAAGGGTTTAGGTAAAGTTTAACAATTTATTTGGATTTTTTTGGTGTATAGAGCCCCAACCTCGCTCTATACGGTGGCAGTCGACCATAAAAATAATAGAAATAAAGTTTACTGCCTCCCTGCCAATTGTAAAGCCTTACTTACCTAACGAGCAACACACATTCGCTTTTGGATACGGGTTTTTACGCCCCAGAGCCACATTCGCTTTTGGATACGGGTTTTTACACCCCAGAGCCACATTCATACAGTTGTTCGAAAGGTACAGGCACTGTTAGTTGCAAAATTCAGCTAATTATTTCCACAAACATCTCTACCAGCAAATTGAATTAAAGGTAGGCCATTAACAAACCTACAGTTTGGAGAGTATTTTTTATGCTCATCAAATGGAACATCACCCTCTTCCCAACATCCAATATGTATACCACATGAGAAACAGCGAACTGCATCGCTATAATTTAAATAATAAAAGCCAGCTTTTACCATTACATGTGGGTTGAGGAATGGGACTGGCCAATTTAGAAAAGTGTCCAGCCTCACGTTTTCAAAGTGATACTGTGGTGGACCGTCTTTTTTAGAAAAGTAAATTTGTATCAAGTATTGTTGAATTGATTTTGGAATGTTTAATTGTTTAATTTCGAAAATGTTGTTAAAGGTTTTACAAAGTTCCACTGCAGCGAGAGAGGCAAGTGAACCGATTGACGCCATTAGTGCGAGTGATAAGAAAGTAAGGAGGTAAGGGAGTGGTAGTCAGTCATGGAGAGGATGGGAAAATTTTTAAGTCTGGGACTAGCTGTCCATTTAACCAATTGTTTTTCGTTATTTACTAGTTTAAAATCAATACGTAGTAAGTCATACTGGTCGTCCTAAAATTTTGAATTTTGAAGGTGACAATTAGGTCACACGCCTGTCAAGACATGAAACTCTGATTACGTCATCCCGTGTGGTAACGGAAGCAGATGTGATAACAGATGACCTTTGAGGTCAAGTGATGTCTAATTTGTTTAATATATATTTATGTTTTGGGAAATTGCCACCGGGTGCGCTACGATCACGTCAGCCACATAGAGTATATGGAGTAGTGTATATATGAGTAGAGTAACAAGGGGCGCATGCGTGCCCGACCAGCAGACGACGTGTACGAAGGTAGCCGACGGTAATAATCGAAGTTTAAAAGTGTATTTATTATAGTACATATATGAAAGACCACCATCTTTTTACATTTTATATAGTATAACGGGGAAAAGGTTAGGAGTGTATTTTATATAGTATAACAAGGGAAAGACGCCATATTGGACAAAAAAAGTTCATTTTATATAGTATAACATGGAAAAAGACATCATATTGGACAAAAAAGTGAATTTTATATAGTATAACATGGAAAAAGACGCCATATTGGACAAAAATAAGTGAATTTTATATAGTATAATATGGAAAAAGACGCCATATTGGACAAAAAAAGTGAATTTTATATAGTATAACAAGGTTAACAGTGAATTTTATATAGTGTATCTTATATAGTATAACAAGGTTAACAGTGCATTTTATATAGTATAACACGGAAAAAGTTAGGTTAACAATGAATTTTATATAGTATAACAAGGTTAACAGTGTATTTCATATAGTATGATGTGGGAATTTGGAGGGAAATTTGAGGTTAGGAAAAGTGAGGTTAGGAAATTTGGCGGGAATTTGGGAATTTGGTGGGAAATTTGAGGTTAGGAAAAGTGAGGTTAGAAAATTTGGCGGGAAATGGGCGCCGCCATCTTGGATCCGGTCACGTGACCGCCGCCATCTTGAAAGTCCAAAGGTCAAAGTGGGTCTGAAACCAGGGCTTTTTATCTACTGGTATAGAATAACTACTAGACGTATATTTAATAATTGTACTGAATGAGTTTACAGAAATGTATGTGTGAAGAAACTTTTCAACCATTTTGATACTGAAAGTAACAGCTTATTCTGCAAGTTGACGAGTATTATTCCATAAATATATTTTGGAAATCTACCTAATAAAATCATTATCTCAAAGCAGGAGTCAGAATCTTTCTCAAACCTCCCAAAATCTCCCTTTAAATGGGCAAACACGAATCTATTTAAATTGTTCTGTATTTGAAACAGGACTCAAAATTATATATTTTAAATACGTAAATTTTTGTAAACAAGTTGAATTAAATCTATTGGATGCATTTCTTTGTTTCGATGAAATTATTTAACTTTTTGTTTTATTATTTATACTTATTACGTCTTTAATCATATACAAAATATTTATTTAACTGCTTTTATATACTAATATTTCTGAAACAATTAATTATATTTAGCTAGTATATCGTTATGAACTAGTATTGTGTGGATGAAATGCAAAGTTAAACACGACTTTAATCCATATTATCATTCTAAAAATCAAAGTCCAATTTACAAATACATCTGAAAATAATATTTCAGACGGAAACATGTTATAAAAATTAGTTTAACAATATGAAAGACAGTAGATATTGGCTTACTGTAGGCTTTAATCTAATGGAACTCTTTTAAGATAAATTGAATGCAATTTCCTGCTAGCTCCATTATTACTCTCTTTTGTTTAGTCGAGAACTTAATTTTGGGAGCATTTTGCTGTTATTTATTTCTTTTATAACATCCAATTGAACTATAGGTAAGAGTGTTTTGTATTATTATTTAATTTAATAATAACTTTACAGCATTGCTAACTGCAAAGATTACGTCAAAAGGTAAAAATTTATTTTGTAGGATTCTACTATTAATTTCATAGTTCTTTCAAAATAATACTAATTACTTTTTAAACAAATCTTTTACATTAATTAATTTCATATATCATTTGGAGAGTTAAAACACATTGTTATATTATAACCTGCACTAAAAACGTAAATTTTATGGGAATTTAGGATTTTTGAAAACAGTCGTTGGTTGTCTGGTTAGTTTCATAAATGGATACATCTATATAAGGAGTAACATTTTTACTATTCCATTAGAAGTTACCTGCAACCAATATTCTGTCTGTGCATTGTCTGTACCAAAATATAAATATTAGATTTACAGCCATAAATAGAGTTAAATAATCATGAATTCGAATCCAGAAACAGCTGGTTCTTTTTTCTCATGCAACTTTAAAGAGGCACCGGACATTAGATTAAAAGTTATTATTGACATTTTTTTACTAAAACTTAAATTCATTTTATAGAATTTCCGTGTAATAAAACTAAAATATCCGTATTGATAAAAAAATACTACGTATTTTTTTATAGAGATTTCACTAAGTAAATTGACTAATTTAACCTTTCTAGGTAACTCATTAAGAGACCATGCTGTATTTTTATTAACATTTTGAAAACAAACGGGACAAATGATACCTACTACCCAGCCCAGGGTAAAGTACAGCATTAAAAACTATTTTTCTTAATTGTAACCAATGATCTTTCTATAATTGACACATGTAAAAGTTTTAAGTTGAAACTTGGACAGTTATCTTTTGATGAATAATTAGATTAATTATCTATAAACACTTATATACTATAAATTAGGGAGTTACGTACTGTTATATAATACGTGGAACAGGAATGGCGAACGGTGAGGAGGAGACAGGGAAAAGAAACAAGTTGTATGTGTGTTGTTAGTGAGGAAGGTTCTTTGTTACTCCTAGTGACAGTTTAGTGACATATACAACGAAATTACAAGGAGCACTGAACTGAGTGCCTGGATGAACACCCTTAAATAAACGGTGTTTGGCGTGATATAGAAGTGAACGGGATTAGTTTTATATTACAGTTCCACGAAAAAACACAGTTAGTTTTTAGGCGATAAGAGAAGGTCACACCTTTCTTAATTTATCCAGAATTTTTTCTTAATTTATCATAATGACTATAAGTTTCTTGATTATTAGGGTACAAACGGAAGAAATAATTATTTTAATAAGTATTAAAATATTTAAATAGTAATTGAAGATTCAAAAAGGCAAAACTTCTGACATTTTCATATAAGTATATAGCTTTTTAAATATTAATCAAAGCATGTAAAGATCGCGAGTCATAGTTGGGATTTCTTCAAGTGTTACGCTAGAAGGCTACCTTTTCATTATGTAATTGGTTTTTCATTGTACTGAAAATTGGATTAGATCTTATATTAATTACTTTGATATGTTAAAGGTGTAGATACCAAACCATAGTAGTTCCTTAATTATCACTCTGCATCGAGAGTGGTATAAATTATAAACAAATGGACTATCACACAACATGGTTGATCTATGATTTTCTTCAAAAAAGGTCTTTTTGTACTGTTATGTTTTATTTACTTGTATGTAATTTTTTTTAACGTACAAATAAATTGTTAATTCCACCAATAGTTAATTTAAAAACAATAATAAATTATACTAAACAGTTTATTTACTAAGTGTATCCCCAAATACTAACAAATGCATTTTATCAAACAGATTGCATGTTCACTAAGTACCTAACCAAGTTGGTTAATGAAGTTCTTAAAGTTAGTTAAAAGAGAAGGACAGATTATAGCTTCCAATAGTTTGTGTAAGGTATTGCAGTATTTATAAATTTATGAAGAAATGTAGCTGTACAATAATATTTATTTATTTTAAAATAAATTGTTTACAATTTTTAAATAAACAATTTCCGTAATCCTGTTAGGATTATTAATGAGCAACTGCTTGAATTTTTAAATTGCCAATATACATCACAAACAAAATATACGTTTTCATATCCTGCATAAATTTGGCATATTTCGAATTTTTCAAATTTCTATATTTAAAGCACTAATAATTTCCAAATCCCATGTCCTCCTAAGAAAAAAACTCCATATTTATAATATTTTCAGTTCGTAACAGTTAAAAATTAATGTAAGCTTTTTTTCATACCAGAACATTTTTTATATATGCATGAACAAAGCAAAAGAGTGTTGGACACTTGATAAAGTTTATGAATACAGGGTGTTCATAAAATACTCTTCAAGACGTCCGGGTATAGTTACGTAGACAAAAAATAAGAAAAACATTTGTAAAAACCTATATCCTACAACACTTACTTTTCATCTGTATGTATTTTTACATATATCTTAATAACGCCTCAAGATATTAACTTTAAATTCGGTACTTCTATATGAGTATTAAGTATAAGTATTAAATCCGTTCAGAGTATCAAGTTCCTATTTTGTACTATTTAAAAATGGTGTCTATTTTTTGTTTTAAAAGCTCAATATCTTAAAAAGCGTACATAAAAAAAACTACTAGATACACAGAAATCGCGAAGTTTGATTTTATAAAAGATGGTACAAAGGCTCTTAATATCTAATCATTAATAACTGATAAGTTGTAATTTTTGATTACAGTACGTGCTAATTGGATGACATTGCAAAAAATTACACTAAAAGAGTATTTATTAGAATATTCCTAATCGTAAGTTCTATAAATTCTATTGCATCATACTATTCTTGTCTGTAAAACTGTGTTTGCACCCACCATTTGAACAGTAGACATTTTATACCAATGTGTAAGCCTCGGGTGTTGTGTAGCTTAGTGAACAAAAGGTAGCTTAAACGTTGCTTTTGTGAAGCTTGGATGATTTCCATTTATACTGAAGCTGGGGGTTACATTAACTTTACCTCTCCACGAATACAATGGGAGGGATAGCACTTGGCTTATGGAATATATGTTTTATACAGACGTCAGTGCTCTCTTTGGCAAAACCTGGTATCACAAACAATGGTTATTATTAGCAGGTGGTTAATATATTATTATTCTACATTCCACGCTTATTTAATATTTTATAATTTGACAAGTTTTCTTACAGGGTGTGTAAAAAATGTATACATGTTTTGTACGTATATAATACTAAGAAGAAAACAGTTCCACACAAGATATATGTGTTGTTTTGTAATATAAACTTATAAACCTTTAAAATGATTACCACTAGTTGCAATAGATCTACCTCAACTTGATCTCAAGGTACCTAAACGTGTTCCTCAAATAAGTAAACTCATTACACAATTTTTTATTAAAATTATGAACCCTTTGGTGCATGTTTATGGTGCAGCTAGCAGCATACACAAAATAAACAACGTTCTGAAACTTGACCATTGTTATTTAAATTACTTATTTTTTTATTAATATTTATTTTTTATAACATTTATTTAATCTTGTGTATAAAATAATTTATACAGTTTCAGATATAGTTGTATAGTTCTAAGTAATATACAGCAATCCTTATCGATCGATTTAAGAATTACTCCCTATAGTATATAGAAGTTTTTAAACTTTACTTTATGTCTTAAAAACTAAGACACAAGTTATTTGTACTTTTTAATTTTGTTTTATATATTCCTCCTTAGTGTGGTTGCTGGCTTTGAAAGCCATATGTGTTTGGAAGCAGGACATTTTCAAATATTCCAAACCCTGGACGTACAAAAATATAAAAAAAACCACACTAATAATCATTGTAAGGCATTCGAGGCATTTAGTATGAGTTGTTTGTGAAAACCAATATCGACCTAATAGCATATTCAAACCCTTGATTAGCTTTGAAAATATAATATCAATATTCATGATTCAAGTTTACAATATTCATAAAGACATACTGTGCTACGTAAATTAAAATGTGATCAAAGATGAAATTTTAAATTATGGACGATTATACTCAGTAATTAGTTACTATTAATATTATTATATTTCTAATGATTCAGATGCCAGGCAAAGAAGAAAACCATTTAGTGCAAAACGTTTACGGGAAACTTTATAGTTAATTTGAATAACGTTATTTAATTTTTTCAATGTGTAAATAACAATGCTAAATAATAAAAGAATCAGGCCCTACAAGTTTTGAAGGATTTTATAATAAATTTGAAATATTTGAAATATTTGGAATATAATTCGTCGAAGTGTAGGCCAAGAAGATTTAAACACAGAGCAGGGAACCTTGATAAATTATGTAAAACAAGTATTGTGATGTACATATTATTTGCAATGACTACTGTGTGGGCATCAACATTTATGCATGATCACCTTCCAGATACTTGTTCGTATCTTCCAGCAATCAAAGATAATGTAGATGCCTGAAGGCAAATGAAATTGCATAGATTTAAATAAGTGAAAAGCATGCCTTCATAGTATAAATGCCATATGGACTGAAAGGTGCCTTTAATAATATTTAAGTAACAGGCAAATAATAAATTAATTACTTTTTTCTTCATATGTTTTAGAATACAATATATTTTTTAAGTTTCTAATGTGGCATTTATTTAAAAAAAATGCTCGACATATGTTAGCCGGTAGTGAAATATACAAATTTACTGTCGGAACTAAAGCCACTGTACTGTATGTAAGCCAGCTACTTGATGCCTAGTATTGTGGGGATTGTAGGTGATAGGTTCTATGGTCGGTCCTTTTAATACTAATATGTAAAAAATCACTCAATAGCTGCTATCAACATGAACACTACTAGATAGGTCTGGGGTATCCATGTTAGATGGCAGTCAGTGTCTGAATGCTCAGAGAGAGAAAAAAGAATATCAGGCTAGTCAATTAGCTTAAGATCATACCAATACAACCTGGCTGTATAAGGTTATACCAATACAACGTTGTTGTATACGGTCAGACCAATACAACGTGTTTGTATACGGTCAGACCAATACAACGTGGTTGTATAAGGTTAGACCAATACAACGTGGTTGTATATGGTCAGACCAATACAACGTGACTGTATAAGGTCATACCGATACAACATGGTTGTATACGGTCAGACCAATACAACGTGGTTGTATATGGTCAGACCAATACAACGTGGCTGTATAAGGTTAGACCAATACAACGTGGTTGTATACGATCATACCAATACAACATGGTTGTATACGGTCAGACCAATACAATGTGGTTGCATAAGGCATACTAATACGACGTAGTTTTCATTCAACGTAAAGCCGAGGTCTCTTAGTTACCCTTTCAATTGGGTTGTTATTAAAAAGAGGTTCTTTTTAAGCAAACGTTGACCTTATTTAGTAAATATGTTCATTTAAGCTAATCGCACTTATTTGCCCCTCATATTCACTTCTGATATTCGCCTCTCATATTCGCCCTTTTGTTTCACCCAATCCAGCGATTGGTGTGGCAATAATGAATTAATATAACTTGACCAAATTTGAACTTCCTAAGTAACATGTATTTTAAGCGATTACAATATTGCACTTGAAACTTGAAGTATTACGTAAAGAAGTTATGTAACATAATATGTGATATATCCTAACCACAGGTAACTTAAATGTTAAAACTAGTTTAACAAACAATATACTTAAATATTTTGGGCTGATGGGCTTTTATGAATTTCCCCTTTTAAGCGTAAGACGAACTCAGATATTAACCTAACTGCACAGGTCATCCACACGCATCCTACACTCTTGTAATCATCCATGTTCACCTTACTACCAGAAAGTTGTGTCAGTGTCTTATATCTGAGAATATTTTTCAACATATATGAAGAATTTCATCATGTACAACTAATACTACAAGGCAATATATTCTTATCTTTTTTATACTTTCTCTATGCATGTCCCTTCATATTGTACTGTTTATGTAACCGTTATATGGGTTGGAATTACGGACTTCAGTGTACATGGGAGTATATCGAGCTCATCAAGAGTAAAGTTTAAGCCGACTTTTCTTGCCGAAAGGGACGTGCATGTTTGTTTACTGGGACCGAATGTTTATACTGTTGTCACAATCCTGAGGCGAAACACTTGAGAGTTGCAATAAAATGCATGGAGTATTTTCGGCAAGAAAGTTTGCAAATAATTACTTTAGTAGTTCTTAATGTGGATTAAATTCTATTGTTTGGTTTCATAACTTACGGTTCATATTTTAACATAGCAATGAGCTGATCTACGCGTAATAATATTTAAATTTGGTTAACTAAAGAAATGCTATAAATAACTATAAAAATACGGGCAGTATTTTTAAAATAAAAAAGGTGAAATTAGTGTTATGATATTTTATGTTTTAGTTCGATTGTAATTTAAACTTTTAATCTATTAGAATATAATTTATAAAATGAAAACTTTACTTATTAGTAGAGCTAAAAAAATTTATAATAATTTTAATTACTTTGCGTCAAATTTACATTAGCATTCACTGCTTTAGTATATAGCTTTTATGTTAAGTATTATTAATTTAATATAGTATTTAATTTTTAACTAACCAAACTACTAAATTAAATTATTATTAATAGTAAACAGTAATATTAGTCGTGTAATACTATTAGGTTTTGTATACCATATTAAACTTTATTTTATTTAGAATACAGTAGTGAATGACATGTATTAAACCAGTTATGTTTGGCTAAGCTAGTGGGGACGGAACGATTGGCACACATTTTTGGACCTTCTGCCCATGGCAGTATTGGCACAATCATTAGAGCGGAATAAGTAGGGTCAACTCGCCTGCTTGGAAAAGGCAGGATTGGCACAGTCGCTCGACCAGGTAGACGCCATCGAACGAGGGAAAACGGGAATTTTATTATTCCCGTCAACTCTGCGTGGCAGTCATTTGCCCGTGATATAACAAATTTTTAAATTTAAACCTCACGTTAGGTTAGGTTAGGTTAGGTTAGGTTAGGTTAGGTTAGGTTAGGTTAGGTTAGGTTAGGTTAGGTTAGGTTAGGTTAGGTTAGTTGCTTACTTCAATAAGCACCACAGCAGGGAATTTGCGGGGGCAAAAAAGTTCCCATTTTCCCGCATTCTGGCCACCTGGCTGCTACTACCTGTCCGGGCGGTGTGTGCCAATCGTGCCTTTCTGAAACTTACAGGTTGACCCTTCTTAATCCCCTCTAATGACTGTGCCAATCGTGCCATTCCAAATCGGCCAAAAATGTGTGCCAAACGTTCTACGGCCAAGTTAGTAAAAGCCATGGATTCTGCTTAAAAGCCCTGACTGATCCTTCCATTGTTTCTGCCGGCCAGAAATATGTTGTTTTTATTCAGTTTCACAATACATTCACGTCGGATTATTGTTCTAAAGTGTAGTTGTTTTGATGTATCAGCCGTATTATATAAAATTTACTAACAACTGACTTAAATTTTAAAATGTTGTAGAACGTAGTATTTATGTCTGATTAAGTTTTAGGACACTAAAGCTCTTTCATAGTGTGTAAGAAACCGTTGATATCAAACAATCCTTTAAATACCTATTTACCATCAATGATTGGGTTTAAATCACTATTAACACAAATTTTCGCAACTATGCCAAACATTTAAAAATACATATTTTTGTTTTTAGAAGCAAAAGCGTATTAAATTATTATAATATACATTATCTTGCATAGGTAAACCACGCTTTATTGTGTATTTAATTAGGTTGCTTACTCAAAAACATAAATCATTTGTACTACAGTGAAAGTTTCATAACATTACGTATTTAAAATACTTATGGGACTATGTACATCAGACATCTTCGGACAATTCAGTTGTATAAATTATGTTTTACATGATCTAGGAAATTATGAATGTTTTTCAAGCTGTTCCTAAATCATAACGATACAACTTACCGTATTAAACAGGTCATAATAAGATATAACTTAGGTGGGACTATAATTAGACATGTAGTTTAGTAAACAAGTTTTGTTTTTTCGTTCACTTTTTTTAATTTTGTCCGGTGTTATTTTATACCAAACGATCTTTGTGTAGATAAAGATACTAGTTCTGATAGTTAGTTTATACTAAATATAAAGTATATTTTTTGTAATACAAACAGAACATTTAATTCAACATTAAATCAAAACATAATCATGGAAAAAGTCAAATTACACACTACATTAGTCCTGTATTTCACATGTATAGGTAAAATCCTAGTCAAAGGTTTTTGTGCTTAAGTAAAACAAGTAAATATGGCGACTTTTTGGAGAATAAAATGAAAATAGTAAATTGTTAAGATGAAGTTAAATATTTCAAGGATTACGGTGGACAAATTATATGATTATTTATTAATATATTTCTTAACATGTGAGGTATTACATTTTAAATAAGCGTCAGTTGTTTGACTGAAATGACGACTGAATTAATGAAACGACTGAAATGACTAGCTGATTAATGTTTGGGATGTGGATGTGTATCCACTTTAAATTGCCAGTGGCCTTGACCGGAGGGTTTCAATGGTAAGGGTTCGTAAGATAACGGCGTCAAGCAACGCTGAACGTGGATGTTCTTTGGATGGGTGACCGTCTGCGCGATCTCGCCCTTGCACGTCTGCTCGGTCACTGAGGTAGTCGGAAGTCACCCTTAAGCCGTTGGTCCCCAGGTTAAGTGTTAAAGAGGGCTTCTTAGCCCTAACTTCACTTGGTAAAATAAGACATCCTTTAAATTTAAAATGAAATTTAAAATATTAAGCCTTTATATCCATTAGACAGGTTCTATGATAGTATTATCTTATGTTTATTGCAATGGGAAACGTCGTATGTAATATTTTAAGGACTGTCGTCTTTTAATCATATTTTATTTGTAGAACGCCGAAGCTATTAGATTCTGTCGAGATTGGAATAAACTAAGCTTCATACAGATGAAAGCCTTGTGATGTACTGCTTATTGGAACATCTTCACATCATCTACCTACGGTAAACTTTGACTGAGGTGTACACGATAAAACTTTTACAAAGGATAACATGTTGTAAGTGCTTTTATTGTACTATTTAAATTACAGCCAGTTTTCAAAAACTAATAAAGAAGTCTTAGTTACCATTCCATTATCGAAATAGTAATACTGTTAAGGAAAAATATATTATCTACTAGTATTATCTAACAAAAGTTATCTTATTCGTCAAGTGAAAACTGTACGTATATATATATTTTTAAATACACTATTATAAATGTTAAAATAATTTTAAATCGTTGTAAATTATTAAATAATTCAAAAAATTAAATTTATTTGCGATGCCTTTAAATTTCATTAATTTTCAAACAATCACATCAACTTATACATAATTTAGAGCTACATTTTGTTTATATAAAATGTAAACATGAAATAAAAATGTTGTATAGTAATTAACACTAATATAGCAAAACTATAATTAAAATATTAGAGAGACGTAGAATGTTTGATTGGAGGTGGTTCATTATTAAACATGTTTTCTACATATTTATTCTTAATTTTTGTTTTGTATTCTGCTGCTGATTTTTCAATTAGTTTTCAAAATTATAATTTGCTTCGTGTTTTATATAGATTTGTTATTTTTCTCACTTTTTAACATTTGTATTATCAGAATATTATAATGACTACAATTTAAATTTTGGATTTTCTAGTGTTTTTTTTTTTCAAATTTGGATTTGAAAGCTAATTTGGTATTTGTGTGTTTTCTAAATATTTTATATACTTGATTTGATGAAAAGGTTGTCTTTATACATTAATTTAATATATTTAACTCGATGATTCCGTCCACATCAGTTAAAAAACATCAATTAAAAGCACCTATTTCAGTTTTAATTAAGTCTTTATGGTATCTTCATACTTAGCACATACAAATAATTAGCAACATTAGTATAGTAAATTTATAATTAATCAAAAGAAACAGCTAATTGTCTAAGCAATTTTATTTTCAATTAAGAAAGGTAAAATACTTCATATACCCTATGAAATTTGCAGTCCTTAGTGAAAGTGTAAGGAAACTTATAGGTTCCTAAACCCAATTCATGTGTTGGTTAGAATAAAAGCTTATGCTAAAGGCAAAGAATATATACAAACTCTCGTTTTGACACACCCTGCCAACACATTCACGTACAGTGGTATTGACACAACTACTCACCCATACACGTACAATTGTGTTTACCTACCCTCCCACCTATTTACATACCCCGGTTTTGACACACCCTCAAACACATTCACATACAGTGGCATTGACCCAACTACTCACACATACACGTACAATTGTGTTGACCTATTTACACCTTCAGACCTATTTACGTACTCTGGTTTTGACACACCCTCCAATACATTCACGTACAGTGGTATTGACCCAACTACTCACCCTTACACGCAAGTGGTAACCAGCAAACCACCCACCCATGAACAAACATTGGTATTGACCCACCATTGTATTAGTATTGTTCATGACCCTCCCATACACGCACAATAGTGTTGATCTACCCTCCTACCCATGCACGCACAGAGTTGACCCACCCATACACGTAAAATAGTGTTTCTATGTAATATTATGCTAAATTAAGTGACTTCTTTTATAAAAATTCAGTGTCAAGAATTTTGCTGTATCCTACTCTACCCAGTCTCCATAGCATGTTGATCTGTGCGAGAAAATGTTCAGTCAGAGAAAGGGGGAGAACCAATAAAATACAAGTTGAATATTTCTCATAAAAACTAACAGTCAAGGCCAGGATTTGAATCTGAACTATCACTAACTCACATACAAAGTCTTGATACCTTATTTAAACAGGCATGAACTATTTATACAATTTTAATATCTTTCATATAATAATTTCCAATCTCTTTTGCATTTGTATTGGTGGACATGTGTCCACTTTGGTAAACATTTACATTTGGCTTACAAAGACAATCTGAAGTAAACGAGTAAATTACATTTTTATGCTTATTTGCAATTTAGAATATTAAAAAAATACATCTGGATTTCAGATAAACTTTATTGGGATATTCTCAAGGGAAACAAAAGAAAGTGGAACAAAACGAAAAGAGCATTGAAGAGGTTAAAAGCTTTAGTGGGAAAAGGGTTTTTAAACGGTATTGGTTTAATATTTTTAAATCATCCTTTTATCATAACAATATTTTCTCAATCAAATATATTTAAAGAAAAGAATAATATTCTGATTTAAAATAAAATAAATGTATTAACATATAAACTTACGAATTTCACAATTTGTTTGTTGACCAGCAAATGTGTAATATTGTAACTACAATACGCTAAGCAAACTATTTGGAATCCATCACAGTCGAGAAAACTCTGCTAGAAGACCTCTGTTTGTGTTACGTGGCAAATGTATAACTACACAGACTTTATATGATGATTTATACCTTGACTGATTTCTGATGTGAATTGAAGAAACATTTAGTTTATGTTATAATATAAAAGTAAAAGAATAAATATAGCACAAATTTGTCATAAAACATTTTCGTCAAGCAAGTGTTTGATGATATTTATTTAGGCATATGGGTAGAATTTCTTTTTGATTTATTATACATTTACCATCTTAAGAATAAATATACTTAACAATAATTAACTCAAAATGTTGGGACCTAAACTGACTTAAATAAATAAAATAATAAATAAATAAATAAAATAAATAAAATAAAAATTCTATAATTTACACGATATAAATACTATTTAATATTCCAACAGGGTATACAGTTTCAGGAGTTGATGATAATCATGTATTCATATTTCTTATTGTGAAATATGAATTATTGGAATATTTTAATTGTTATTTCCACTAACTTCTTACAACTATTATAATCCATATACTGCCACATTTCCACCGTCTTTGGTAGGCCCATATTTCATTATAGAACTTATTTAACAATCGTGAAATATCAAATGTAATATTAACATACTAGCAATATATAAAAATGTATTTTAATAAATATATCAAACCAGCATAAAGTTGTATAAATATACACATTTAAACTTTCCTACCAGCAATGGGGACCGATGTCAGCTGCATGAGACGGCAATCTAACAAGAAAACTTTCTTAAATCAGACCCTAATAAGTGAGATTTGAGTGGATGGGTGAGATGAGTGAAAGTAAGACCCACGAAGTTTTATATCGTAAGGCATCTGGGTATAAAATACAGGATGGTTTGATTGAAGTCATTAATTTACGACTAGGAGAGGGGTGTAGAATCATTAACACAGAATATGTTTAGGTGGAAGGGTCGTCCCACTGTAGGTGTTTCGGTGGGTGGATGGTTTTCCTTCAAATTTAGGTATTTTTCCATCCCCTGGACATGTCTAGGTAGGTGGGTGGAGTCCGGATGATCGGGAGGATCATTCATTACCTATGTACGTTCTTGGGTGGGATAATCACCACTTTACGTGTCGTAATTATCGAAATGGTCATTACCACATTACGCTATTAGAAAATTCATTACCTCTGTACGTGCCTGGGTGGGTGGATGAAGTCCGGATGATACAGTGGTCATTAATTACCACTGTACGTGTCTGCGTAGGCTATCGGCAATTTCCGTGATAGGGTTATCGGGAGGGTGTTGGATCGGTCATTTACGTATTTCGGTGAGTGGAAAAAAAAGTTACCATATTTTAACTAACTCTGGGAAAGTGTTTAGATTTATTTTAATATTTAGATTTTAAATTAGAAAGATATATATATATATAAATTAAAACGATTACTATATTTTAATTAAAACACCACTTTCAAAGCATATTTTTGAAAGTTATGCTTTAAACTAAAATCATGTATCATATTTTATTATTTTAAATATACGCGCATTTTAATTTTAATTGCATTGCTGGTTTAAATTTTACAATATGTATCCAATTACTCACTGTAATGGTTCATAATAGTTGGGTTGATTTTGCCCTCATACCTAAATATTTATTTAAAATTAAATAATTTACTTTTCAATTTCCTTACTGGAAATTTTTGCTTTAAATTAAGGAACTGGTTCATTATCGTACCAAACATATATTGTATCATGTTGAATTTGTATTCTGGTGAGAAATTTGGGGAGTTTCTTACTAAATTTAAATTATTTTGTAGTAATTTTCTTTTTTTGAGTAAAGTACTGTTTGTTATTAAAATTTACAGAGTCAAGCCCTTTAATGTAAGACCCTAGTTTATCCCTTAACTGATACTGTAGATATTTTATCAGGAAAGGTGCTGTAGGTATCAACAAAAAATGTATGTAGAAAATGCTACTCGCAGTTTTGTAGGTAATAGTGTTGTAAATTTCTGTAGGCAATAATTGTTAGATAAATGTTTGTCTTTTTTACAAAGCCTAATCGAGATAAGTTTTTAGTTTATGGAAGAGGGAGGGTATTATCTCACAATACTAGATTTAACAGATGCATGTCTAAGTAAAATTCAATATGCACATTTTTACAAGTTAGAGTAAACATTTTTAATAAAATGCCTGTTTTGTATATAACAGGTAGTTTAAATGGATTCAAATAAGAAAATACATTAGACAAAATGCATTTTAATACTTAGCATATTTATCCTTACATGACTTAAACAGTGAATATGTTTACATTTTAAATTAATATAGTTTTATATTTTTAAATTTAACTATTACGTTGTACATGCGTTTATGTTACTGTGCGAGAAGACTATTAAACCTTATAGGTTTTTACGTGACATGGTACATAAAGACAATTGTGTCATTCTTATAAAAATATATTTCACGTGAGTTTAGGATTATTTTGCTATATGCTGATCAGAATTATCCTGTAGTAACACGTATAAGCATATTAAATATCATATCATAAACTGAAACTCTGTGAATAAATAGTTTAGTACATATTGCTATTTGTTTTTAAATAATGTTTATTCTAATTGACTTAATAAAACTTAATCTTAGAATTTAGGCTCAAACGTCCAGTGTCAAAACTAGAATCTATATTATCCGGTGACAACCACTTCAAGGTGTTATCTACATAAATTGCAAGATAACCAGACGTTTCGCCCATATTGTGATTTGGCATCCTCAATGGTGTCTCAGAGATACCACTGGGGATGCTACATCACAGCATGGGTAAATCTGCTGGTTATCTTGTAAATAGTGCAGATAGTACGTCGACGTGGCTGCCACCAGAAACTATAGATTTTAGTTAGTAAAACTTGTTAAACTCAAATAAAGTTTTTTAAATTTATTAATTAATTTAGTACTAAAACGTTGTTTGTTAAAACTTTTAATGATGATACATTTCTTGATATCTAATACAGTAGTATATTTGAGTATATTTTTATTGATGTTGCATTTATCAACAGTTTTTTTTTTATAAGTATAAAATATATACAGGGTGAATGGTACTTGGTGTTTAAAAATTTAAGGGCTTAAACTACATGCTTGGGGCTACTTAAAAACGCAAATTTCAGTTTTATATGCCAAAAGGTTAGTGTGGTATGTTCAAATTAAGATTTCTTTTTAAATCGTGGACCTAACCATAAAAAACTTTATTACTTACTCAAAAGATCATATTTTTTAAACTATGACACCATTTTTGAAATCTACATTAAATTGTTAACAAGAATAATGAGCAAGTAGCCTGCATAAATTAAGGTTGGTTTAATTATGCTTTAAAGCAAAAACAATTATGGTTTTGTAAAATGTTAAACAATGTTTTACGCGTAGTTACTAAATTATGGTAACGAATATAATGTATCAAACTATACAGAAAACTGCATAATTTAATGGTCTTTCCAGTGATATGCTTTTGTTTGTATTATCGTACAATGTTCCATTTTTTATTATTATTTGAATAGAAAGAAACACAGAGTAATTAAAAAAATTTAAGACTATCTTACTAGCCAGCAACTAGGGCTGGACATTCAAATAACGTCATGTGATTAAAAACGCATGCAAATCAGGGACTAATGGAGTTTTACCACAATTCTTAGACCCAGCATACACCCCAATCTTATCAAAAGTGTTGTCTGTTGTCCTTAATGACTGGGAAATTCCACTACTTGCTTAGTTTAACAAAAGTTAGTTTCTTTTAAATCAACCTTATCACGAGGAAAACTGAAATCCATTATCTGTTTACTCTTTAGACCGGGTCTGTGTATAAGCTATTCAGTTCTGTAGCATCATGGAGTTCACTACAAGAGAATATGCAGAAATGCATTTTGTTTATGGATTTTGCAATGGCAATGCACTTGCTGCGCAAAGAGAGTACAGTTTAAGCTACCCAGATCGAAAAGCTCCCAGCCCACAGGTGTTCACTAGACTTCACCAGAGGTTAGTGGAAAGTGGAAAAGTTCAAAGAAAGTCTTCTGAGGTAGGTCCAGTTAATTATGATGTAGGTGTTGAAGAATTGATTCTAAATACCTTTCAAGAAAACCCAGAGAGTAGTAGTAGGGCAATTGCGGCTCAACTAAATGTTTCTCAGTGGAAAGTGTTGGATATTCTTCATAGAAACAAGTTTCATCCATACCACTTCACGCCTGTATAAGCACTTGAAGCTCAAGACTTCGCTCCTCGTGTTCAGTTCTGTAGATGGTTTCTCAATAGCGATATTGAGCAGTATCATTTCTTCAAAAAGATCCTTTGGACAGATGAGGCCATATTTACAAGACAAGGAATCTTTAATACACATAATATGCACATGTGGGCGAAAGATAACCCAAGAGCAACCGAAGAACGATATTTCCAAAGGAGATTTCACATTATGATATGGGTTGGGGTAGTAGGTGAAACGCTTACTGGCCCACAATTTTTCGAGGGAAACCTTAACGGGGACCGCTTTTTGGACTTTTTACAGCACAGTCTCCCTTTGCTGCTAAACCATCTCAACCAAAAAAAAAGAGACAGTCTCATTTTCCAACAAGATGGAGCTACACCACATTTCACCGCAGAAGTGCGTCACTGGTTGACGCTCAATTATCCTTCATGGATTGGACAGGGTGGGACCGTACCGTGGCCGGACCTTAGTCCCATGAATTTCTGGGTATGGGGTTGGATGAAACAAAAAGTCTATTCTGCACAGAAAGAACTGAGGGAGAGAATAACTGCGGCTGCTGAAGTAGTGCGCCAAGAAGTCTTTACAAAAGTGACAGTTCAACAAATGCGCAAGAGAGCACAGGCCTGCATCAGAAATGGAGGAAGGCAGTTTGAACAACATTTGTAAATCTGCTTTTAAGTTGACCTTTTTTTCAATTATTTTTCCGAATGTAATTAGTATGTATTAATATTATGTCAAATCAAAATATTATAATCTTTCTTGTATTAGATAGTCAAAGCTTCAAGTTTTCTGCAAACTGTGTTTTAATTCAGTTTCACCTAATGTTTTCGATGACGAAACAAAATAATCAAAATCTCAATTATACCATTGAAAAGAACATTATATTACGCAGTTTTCTGTATGGTTTGACACATTATGTCCGTTACCATAATTTAGTAACGACGCGTAAAACATTGTTTAAAATTTTACAGAAATATGATTTTGTTTACTTTAATGCATAATTTTAAATATCAACCTTAATTTACGCATCTTACTAGATCATTATTCTTGTTGAAAATTTAATTTATATTTCAAAAATGGTGTCACAGTTAAAAAACTTGATCTTTTGAGTAAGTAAGAAAGATTTTTTATGGTTAGGTCCACGATTTAAAAATAAATCTTAATTTGAACATACCAAACTGACTATTTGGCATATAAAACTGAAATTTGCGTTTTTAAGTAGCTCCAATCATGAAGTTTGAGCCCTTAAATTTTTAAACACCACGTACCATTCACCCTGTATATTGTTGTGATTTAAATGTTGCAAAATAAACTATTGAAGAGGGCAATACCAATATCAGACTCTTCGTTCCTAGGAGAAATCCAATACAACAGGCTAGTGAGAATACACTGGAGCAGGATTCCCGTATTCGCCCGATCCAATATGCCGTCAGCATTCTACTACAATGTGCTGAGTTGTGGTAACGTTATCTTGGTTTTTCACACGAGCTTGTGACAGCCTCGCGAAATTGTAGTTCATATTCCTCATAAGCAATGCAAAACTGAAAGTACAGTACACGTTTTACTTGAAGAGTGAATACATTATTTGTTTTAAATTATAAATAAATGTCTCCACTACAGTTGTTTTCTAGTCTTAGGTATAATATCCATTTTGTCATATATTTTACCAATAAAATATTTACAACACTCAAAATTAATTAATTTCTATAATTGATGATAGCAAATATAAAATAAATATATATTAATAAATAATTTAAAGAATATGGCTTATAGAAACAATATTATAATAGATGTAGACTTAAAAAAAGATATTAACAATAATATAAAGTAACTGAACAAATAATGATAACATATTATTTCAGAAACTAAAATTCCTTCTCTCGATCGAGGTTATATTAATTGTTAAATTAAAAAAAATAATAATAACATAAAGTATATGGTCAATATAACTATATATTACTATCTAGCTTTTTTGTTATTTAATGGATTAATAATATTTTAAGAAAACACTAAGTTTATACTGATCATATAAGCAGACATCATAATTAAATGTTTCATAAAATTTATCTTTAAATAATTATTAATTGGTTATTTTAATTTAGATTATCAGTATTTGTTTATTTTATACTATTGTTAAAATGTTTGTTAACTCTAAATTCATTAAAATATGTTTTTTTATAAGTCGTATTCTTTAAATGATATAATAATATCCTTTTATTTTATATTTGTCATTATCACTTATTCAAAATTAATTAATTTTAAATTTTGTAAATATATGACTCTAAATTTCTCTTGCACTTTAGATACGTATGGGACTACGTAAGCAAAGAAAGATCGAGTTTAGCTAACAAATTTGTAATTTTTTTTTACTAAACTCTAAGATACTTATGTTTATTCAAGTATTATATTATTTATTTATTTATTCGTAAGACGCCAATCGTCAAGATATAGGCGAATATGGATTTCGAATGAGTGTGATGAGTGTAGATGAGCGAATGTAGTCATTGTTACAAACTAAGGCCGACTATTCCTTAGAAAGTGTCATTAATTAATAGCCCAATGACAAATGAACAGCTGGTGATTATCAGCTGATCCTTCTCAAAATGTATTGACTCTGATTGGGATCGAACTGAGAACCATTAGCACATGAAGCTGGGATTGAACCAACTACTCTACCGACCAATTATATATAATATATATATTCTTTTAAATATATTTATAAAAGATATATTGAACAAATTTAACTGTTACTCTGCCCATTCTCCAAGGACTATTGATAAGTCCGGGTAACTTATTAACACAGGGGGAGAACTAATACAGTACATGGACAGGGTTTGGACCTGTGGTGTATCTGACTCAGGTCGAAGTCCTGACGTCTTAGACTGATTAGACACCGACTCTCCCAAAAAAATAGTTATTAGGTCAAAGAATACATTATCCATACATAAAAAATCAATTTATTTAACGAATTAAAAATGTGGAATATGTAATTAATTATTTATAGTGTAAGATATTTACAGAATTTAATTACGATGATTTAAATTTATCCCTATAAATAACATAAAACAGTAGGAGTAACCACTAGTGACTATTACAGGTAATCATACACACTAAGGCTATGGACATAGAATTTACACCCTTCATGACAAAACTCAGGTGGGGACTGAAAGAACCCTTTTGGGCCTCTCCCAAGGGATGTTTCCTACGGAGACGTCCCTCGGATCCAACCTCCGTCCAACGTTCAGTACTCTTGGTGAAACACTCAACTTGTGAACATTTTATAAAGGTTTTGGTGTTTGCTAACGGATATGTTTTCAAACTAATACCGGATGTAAATAATTAATTGTTAATCATATCCACCGAACTGTGAGTTGAATTTATTGAAAAGAACGTCTGGTTTCGTTTTTATATTCTCTGATCAAATAATACTTTATATTTCTATGAAAATTTCTTTGTCACTTGTAAAAGAGGATATTTTTCATGAACGACGTCACTTGTAACGTCTTCCATTTGTACTATCAGGGTAAAGTTCAGTAAATTCAGTCTAGTCTCTTTATCCAGCTTTTAATAAAATTGTACAATTGCTACAGTGGTCTATGGTACTATGGATTGGATGGTGAAATAGTAAGAAAACGGAACACCAAGGGTGTAATACAAATATAAATGAATAATCCAAACGACAAAGCCCTCCCCCCCATTCTCTCAACAGACACGACAAGGTCAGAAAGACGTGGATTTATGAGTACTCCCACCCACCAAAGAGACACGAATTGGCGAGTTTTCGTAAAAACCCTTCACTGTAGAACACTGAAAGTTGGAAACTACTGACTCGATGAGACGTAATAACGTTGAGAGTTAAGTCACGCCACACATGATCCACTCAGAACCACTTCATGTGAGAGGAATAGCACAGACATGTGATATGATAGATGTTTAGACGTTCTTACTTCTCATCATACTGTGATTGTACTATAGTCGTCTGAGGTAACACTTGGCTACAATTATCTTCGGTTTCTGACGCAAATATCCAGTGAGCGATTCCATTAAAAGTACGAGAAGGAGACTAAAATTACCATCTAGATAAGTGAACTGTTATGTATATATTTTAATGTACAATAAATAACAAATATATGAACTGTGCAGTGGTTCTGAATATGGTAATGTAACTTTTTGAACATCCACTTTCTGGTCTAAATCTCACAGGTGGGAGAATAACACCCATAGAGGGTGGTAACTTTAATTGGAGACAAACTCTGAATGTAACGACTGGTTCTAAGTGTATCATTATTATATAATTGAATCAAAATTGCGTTAGTTTTTCTATATCACTCTTTATTTTTAGTATAGTAAAGATTATAGTAAAATAATATATTTGCTGTTTTATTTTTAACCTCAAACTTTCAATAATTTACTTTCATAAGATTTACTTTAAGTTAATTCATTCAAAAGTTAGAGGTCCAAATTATGTATTGATAAAAACAATAAAATAACAATAATTTATAAACAAATATAAGTAATGTATTTAATCTTGAATAATTATTTAAACTTACATTAAAATAAAAAGTAGTAGTAGTCAAAAACAAGACAACTGTTAAATATTGTCTTTTCAAAATAATGCTAATTGTTTATTTAGAATAACTAAAGAGCATTAATTTGAACCTCTGCATTTATTTTACCAGTACTTATCATTTTAATCTTAAAAAAATCTAATTTAAATATATTTTTAATTTATTGATGTTGTTATTTAATAAACACAGAGTAAACTCATTAACTAACCAAATTCTAATACCTACTAAAACCTATTTATTATTCGTTTTGACGAATGTTTTAAATGTAATTAAGAAAGGGTATGTGAATTTAGGCAATAGGTAAAATATCAGTGTATTACATAATTTATTGTAACTTATTCTGTTTTTCCGGGTCTTAAATGTAAGCTAAATTCCTGGAAGAGGAGAATTAGCATGCAGCAACAAAGAGCTTTGCACGACAAACATGCAAAGCAGCTCTTCCTTCAATTCCCTTTCAAGTTGGTTCATGTTCTCTTTATTCACTACAGTAACCCAGTAAAAGTTTTCCTCTTCGAACAAGTTAAAACTTTAGAATTTCATTTAATATTCTTATACTTAAATTTAAAAAGACATATTATTAGATATAGTTAGTTGAATATGTAGATTTTAACAGTTTATAATTGTATTCATAGTGAACATAGATTATACGTCTGCAAAATTTATATTTTATTTAATGTCTTGTATATATAAATAATTATAAATATAATAAAAACATCCCAATTACTTAATACCACTTAATTTTATTTTTTAATGAAAGGAAAATTTGATTCAGCCGGTTAGGTTTGGTTAGGTTAAGTTAGGTTAGGAAAGGTATATTTTCAATTAAAATAATCACAGGTAAAATCACTTTTATTTCTTTAACAATTTTCGTTATTCTGATAAAGATAAGCATTATAAAATATTATGTAAAGAGAGAACTAGTCAACTATATAGTTTAGTTTTTTCTAATAAAACAATTTAGTATTACTGAAATATTGTGTCCTTATACACAATAAACCTAACAGATTCCATTATCAATAACTACAATAAATGTAACGTCGATAATAAAGAAATAAAAGTTACTATAACGGAAACGACACAGCCTTCAGAGAAATATCCAATAATTTAGTTGTGTTTCACCATAGCTGGGATGGAAGGTTGTGAGGAACCTTGCTTGGAGGTTGCATCTGTCCATAGGAAGTGTTCCTTTGGAGTGGGCCATAAGTGGCCCTTTCCGTCCCTACTTAAGTGAACTTGAGTTTCAATGGCCTCTACTGTGAAATGATGGTAGAACAAGTAGCAGATTTTTGTTAATTATTGGTTTATTCTGTTGCAATATCAAGTACTTGATCGTACATTATTATTATTATGGTAGTTTGATGAATGGGTATATTCACCTATTTATTATTTAATTTCACATTAAATTTTGTTACTATAGTTTTTATTATTTTTACATACTATATGTTCGATAAATTGCTAAGGTTTTACTTGATTTGATAAATTAAGTGAAATAACCATCTTTTTTAAGTAGTTAATATAGTGGAGAATTCAGCGATAGTATTTATACAGCCTAACCTACTTACAAATTTTGGTACACTGGCATGTGTTATTGTAGCAATTAAAATTCTTTAAATAGAATTAACATTTTAAATTCCATAATAAAAATACTACTGTAAGGGGTACTTATTTTTGTTCTGTAAAATAATATGAATAATATGCAATAAAATATCTAAAGTATTTTCTAGGAAAAGTTTTAAAATATTTAACTTTCGATAATATTAGATAAGAGCCGCGTGTTTAAAAAATTTAACATTTTAAAAATCACAGTACTATAGAAGGTAGTTTTCCAATACTTTTTCCCTTTATAGGTTATACTTAGTATACAGAGACTATTTTATATATTTATATAAAATAGTTAAATGTTATTAATAGCGCGTGTTTTATAGTGATGTGAGTTTATTATGCTCAAACAATTGTTAAGGCTATCGACTTATCTTAAATTGATTTCAAGGTATAAATTGATTGACCTAAAAATGTTTACGTTGATTAAGCAATACTTATTTATATTTGTGCCTATTGTGAATTAGGCTGGTTAGGTTTAATATACGTTTGTGAGTGGTGAGTGGTCACTCTAGGTCTCTGGTAAATTGAAATTCCGGTCATATTCTATAAAGAACTTGTACGTTTATCTGGAGACTCATAAACATATTTGACTATAGGATAATAACATTTTCTTAATGTAAGGTCAAATGATGTTTTGAAAAAAAATATTTTATTTTGTCACGATAGTAAGACATTATTAATATATAAATGGAACCCGGAGATTTAAATAGAAACATATACATAGGGTAGGTGTACGGTGATTAGTTTACACTCTAGGTATCTTGCCATGTGTACGGTGTAGGTGTACGGTGATTAATTGACACTATAGGTATCTTGCTATTTGTACGGGGTAGGTGCACGGCGTTTAGTTTACACTCTAGGAATATTGCCATGTGTACAGGGTAGGTGTACGGTGGTTAGTTGACACTCTAGGTTTCTTGCCATGTGTACAGGGTAGGTGTACGGTGGTTAGTTGACACTCTAGGTATCTTTCTAGCTGTACAGGGTAGGTGTACGGTGGTTAGTTGACACTCTACGTATCTTGCCAGGTGTACAAGGTAGGTATACGGTGGTTAGTTGACACTCTAGGTATCTTTCCAGGTGTACAGGGTAGGTGAACGGTGGTTAGTTGACACTCTAGATATATTTCCAGGTGTACAGGGTAGGTGTACGGTGGTTAGTTGACACTCTAGGTATCTTTCCAGGTGTACAGGGTAGGTGTACGGTGGTTAGTTGACTATCTAGGTATCTTTCCAGGTGTACAGGGTAGGTGTACGGTGGTTAGTTGACACTCTAGGTATCTTTCCAGGTGTACAGGGTAGGTGTACGGTGGTTAGTTGACACTCTAGGTATCTTTCCAGGTGTACAGGGTAGGTGTACGGTGGTTAGTTGACACTCTAGGTATCTTTCCAGGTGTACAGGGTAGGTTTACGGTGGTTAGTTGACACTCTACGTATCTTGCCAGGTGTAAAAGGTAGGTATATGGTGGTTAGTTGACACTCTAGTTATCTTGCCATGTTTACAGGGTAGGTGTACGGTGGTTAGTTGACACTCTAGGCATCTTTCAAGGTGTACAGGGTAGGTGTACGGTGGTTAGTTGACACTCTAGGTATCTTTCCAGGTGTACAGGGTAGGTGTACGGTGGTTAGTTGACACTCTAGGTATCTTTCCAGGTGTACAGGGTAGGTGTACGGTGATTAGTTGACACTCTAGGTATCTTGCCATGTAAAGGTAGGAATCGTCTTCTAAAAATGGCTTGAGCATTATTAACTTATTATACAAAATTATGTATCTATAAAATAAAAGCATTTATTAAAGTAAAATACCTACTAGTATATTTACTAAAATATTATATGGTATACATGACAACTTCATGTTTAAAACAAAAAAAAGTGTTATCGAAAGAAGTTAACACGTGCATTTTATATATTCATAATATTACAATCAACCTCACAATCTCTACAAAATATACTGACCAAAACCCAAAACGTAATTTTAATAATTCATATAAATACTCTACAAAGGAAAACAATCCACAATATCTATTGTTTGGATTAGATTTGCCATAGGAAGGTTGGAAAAAGTACGATAAATTAAAAGCTAGTCAATATGTAAATTAATTTTACAGTTTTGCGTTATTTTTATCTCCACAATATGTATAAAAGATGTGAGGTTTGGTATGTTATGAAGAATATGAACTGCAAGCAAAAAATATGAGAGCATGTATTTTTATGTAAAATGAAATATTTGATGTAAGGTACAATATTGTACCGGTGTAAAGCCCCACACATTGTATGATTGCTGATACACCTGTTGAATACAAATAAAGCATAATCCACTAGGGACGCTCTTCTTTGTGAATATGAACATGTTTATTGCTTAAGCTGTTTTTTTTTTTTTTTTTTTTTTTTTTTTTTTTTTTTTTTTTGTATCGGAATATTTCACGAATTGATACATGTGATATATTATACAATCTTTAAATAAAATTAATTGTTACTTTAGTACACTTGTGTTGAAAATAAAGTTGAAACCTTTGATATTTATTTAAATTATATTTTGTTTTCATAAAGAACGTAAATATTGAAGCAAGTCTAATTTTTACTGGTAACTAGCGGATTATAATGCACTTGGTGTTCTAAAAAAAAAAAAGAAAGAAATTGCACGTAAGCTTCTATGGATACAAAAGTGTTTCTTTAATAACATTTTGTAAAATGCGTTGTTCTCTCTCATTATAATTTTGTCTTTTAAGAAACGCTACGTAGAGTGTTTCAATACCAGTCCTTCAAATATTTTTGCTAATAATGGTAATATAAAAAGGATTACCTATTTCATTTATGTCGATATAACGTCATAAATAATGGAGAAACAATCACTGGATGTGGTTCTGGTAGGCACAGCATACTTTAAAATGATCTAATGTGTACTTATCCATTATTTATGACTGAATTTTTGCTAACAAGGGCTTGTGGGATTAGCGATGAATTATAACTCCTTTTTATGAATTGCAAATTTTGTTCACAATATCAAGTATTTGATCAATTGTCAGCTAACATATTTAATGAATCTCTACTTTTTAACTTTAAACATATTGGAAAAGTGTTATACAAAATAAAATATTAAATATTTATAATTACTATACCAACTTCAGGATATTAAGCTAGGTGGTACGTGTCTGAAATATTTCTTTAAAACACTCATACAGACGTATATTTATGTAAACTAGAAAATTTCAGGACTTAATATGGTACTAAACTGAAAGAGGTATATTTGTAAGAAAGCTCTTTTTTTCCCAAAAGAACCATATTAAGTTTGTCTAAGTTTGGGAAGGTAGTTTTGGAACACCCAACATTTATTTACATAGTACTGCGTTCTGTAAATAAATTAATAGTATAATTTGTGTAAGATGCGTGTATAACAGTAAGTTATAAAAATATATTTTGAGAAAATAAATACGAGTTAGTCTACATTTTAGAATTATCGTTACGTATGGTGCAAAATTTCCTGGTTTAGAAAAATTAAAACCAAACTTTCTCAACTGAATATTTTTAAATTATACAGGCTTTGTTTAATCTCCACTATTGTTAATAAACAGTAAATGTTTTATTATTTTTATTTTACGCAACTTCTGAACTAATGACTGATCTTTGTATAAAATATTAATCACTGTGGTTAATTTAACACTAGGCAACACACGTGCTAGAACTATACTTCTTTTTATTTCATTCTTAAAACAAGGTTTCCCATCCACTCGCATAGGCCTGCCGGCCTGTGCGTAAGCTTTATTCAACGAACTAAGTACCGACAGTTAGCTTAGTTGGGATACAAAGCATGGGATACTCACTCCACTGTCCAAATCCTTAACCTCTGAGCTACCATTAATTAATTGAATAACAATTTCAAATCCAGAAAGGATGTCAGTGATGTGATTCCATGAAAAAGAGAAGTAATAATAAAATATTTTGTCTATTATAGAATAAAACCACATTACATTTGAAGCTATATAAAAAATATTAAAACACAATAAGAAATTAGTGTGATTTCTATTTTAATTATAATAATACATTAAATTGGAATATGATGTTCAAAATCGCTACTTTTTGCAAAGAGATCAAACCTTATTATCTAGTTGGTCAGTTTAAGTTCAACAAAGTTGGATGTGGAGTTAACCACTTTGCTGGAAGCCAACTTTCCAACTCCCCGCTGGTTTATGAATTTGTACGGCTATACTGTGATGGTTTTTTTCACCATTCTTTCGGTTCTTTTGTTGGAAATGGTATCAATCGAACGCAATCAGCTTCGCTCTTTCGTGTCACTATAAATAAACGACTGGACTGGTCAAAGTAAATTGGCAGGCTATGTTAGTAATATTGACTTCAGGTATTTTTACATTAAGAATTTTATTCGCTTGTTACGAAAGATGCCTATATTTAAGTATATATCATGCATATGTTTATGGTAATTTTTTTTTTCAACTTGTGATATTTTAAGCTAAAAAAAAAGAATAGTTCACATTATGTGTAGGCCAGATTTTTGAGATCACTAAACGCCTTTTTTCCATAATGACATACTATGACAGTCCCCAATATTTATATTTATGAATTCATATAATATCTTAAAAACAATAGTTATCTATTTGCAGAATTCACCTAAATAACACTCACTCAATAAGTGTGTTCGGCTGTTCACCTATTTACCTTTACAACTGAAAGCTATTGATAGTTCAACAATACTTCCAAGTAAACTCAAAGCTATATTGTTTGAACAGTTTCCTACACTGTGGATGAATTTGCTGGAAACTCATCCAGTGGTTCCAGTGTTCTGGTTAGTTTACTTGTTTGCAGGACTCAACAATATTTTATTTTCAAACGACCATAGATATAGCATTGACAATCGTTATAACAGTAGCAATCAATTAACATATAGTAATTGTAAGATCTTTTAGTATGATCTTCTAAGTAATTGTGAATATGGTGTTAGATTTTGTAAGTGTACAGAACATTTCTAATGTCATATAACTCTTTGTAACTAATGTAATAAGTGGATTATGATATAAATCAAAGCATTAACTTTACTAGAAATATTTACCATGATAGTAATTAGGGTAGAGATAGTTGTAACTTGAATTTGAGATCTCAATATTTCAATATAACTGAATTGATTATAAGATTTATTTGAATATATTTGTTGAACCTGCCTTGTGATAGCTGGCTAACACGGAAAACCGATTAAATGGAACATGACATTTCATTTAACGATGTCTCATCAATATGTATAAACAGATTTATTAGTTAGATGGTTTTTTTATTTTTCAGTTACCTTTTAGAATTATTGCTGATGTTTAGGTCCTACATGGTCTAAAATGGCTGTGTTAAAACTTTGAAAAAGAATATTTTGAAATTTCTCGATTTGAATGTTAGATTGTATTAATGTCATCATACATTAGCGAGAAAAATATAATTCAGTATTATTTTATTCGACTTTTAATTTTTAACTAATTTTGAATTAAATTAAATTTGTATTTTTAACCAAATGTTAATATGAAAAATTATTTATTCTATCTTGCTAACTAATAATAGTTAATAGATTGATCACCCTTATTGGCTGTATTATATTACCTATTAGTAAAAATAAAACTCACTTATTCCAATACAATTTTGCTTTTTGAAAACTAAGTATTTATCACAAAAAAAAGCAACTAAAATATAATTTGTAAATATTAAATAGAACAACAGTATCATATGATGTAAAATAAATATTAATAATCATTTAAGAAAGAAGCCAAATGGAAACTTCTTGATTCGTTAATCACCAAATATATTTTATGGTCATGCATGTAATATGTTTTACATACATCAAGATAATTTAGTTTATTTACTGCTTATGATATGGTAATGTTTGAAAAGGAGTGATTAAGCTTCACACAATGTTTGGAAATGGCTGATTTTTCTGTAAGGATAATTTTAAAATGTCTTATATGTTCATTCAATCTTGTTTTGAAATTTCATTAATTTTGAGATTATAATTTTTACAGTCATTACTTTTTGTATTTTCCTGATTTATTAAATTTTTTTTATTATTTCTAATATTTTGAGGAATATGTTTCAATTAATTTTTTAAATAGTAAGATATTACTGCGTTTTAAAACTGTCTTCTTGATTAATTATGACTTAGTATTATAGTTTATAGTTTTCCAATATTTCACCTTTTCTTTAATGTTTGATAAAGTGTTTTTATTAGACTTTTTAATTTGTTTCCATTTTTTATGATCATCTTTTTATTAATATATTCATTGTATACATGTAATATAGCTATATATTTTATTGTTTTGACATCTTTATTGAAATGTTCTTATGAAAGAAAGGAGTGTTAAATAGTCTCAGGATTATTTTATAAAACATTGATCTTTTTTGACCTGGGGCTATTGGATGAAAGGAATCTTTAGGAATGTTTCTTTTGATGTAAGAATGTTTTATGTTTATATTCCTTTCTTAACTTATTAATACGTATTTTATATGAGCTGATTTATTTTACACTATTATTTTTATTTAATTCTTAAAAAAATATGTTTGATTTATTTGTTGCTTTTGATTATGAAAACTTAGTTTTGGAAAGGCCTGAATCATAATTTATAACACTTTTTTTAGTAATATGTGAGTATTATTTCTAAATATTATAACATATTTATAATTAGTGTTTCAAAATTGCTTTTTATATAATAATACCTTGTTTAAGGTGCGTGCTTGTCAACATTTCACAGTATGAATACTCTAAAAACGCTTCTATATTCGAGTTATTAGTACCATACTCTCGTAAGTTTTTTATTTTAAAAATAAATATTGAAGGCTGTAAAAGAAGTAGCGGTTGGTCCGAAAACCTTCCTAATTTGCTCTCGGTATATGTAGATTGATAATTAATAAATCTCCACGTGTTTATTGTTTATTTAATAATCCAACTTGACTTTATAAATAATTTCAAAAAGGAGTTTGTAAATACTCCAACCAATGGCGTGACGATGTAAGCCAGCAAAACCTTAGCAAAACTTTAACCTATTGCATTTTTGTCACCTTTAAGTTATTTAAGTTGACCTACTTTTTAAATTACTTGTTTGATTTTGTGAATTAGTGTATGAGTAAACATATCATGAACATAGAGTTCCTTATTGTTAAATTTTCTTTAACATTTTCCTTTCCATTGTTTATGAACTGTTTTTATAGTACTGTTTGGATATTGATCTATTGTATTGTAATCAGAACCAATTAAAAATACCTCTTAAAGAGGATTAATACTTAAACAAGTCTGTCGTATGTAAAAATCTGGATTCTTTACAACACCGTGGTATCAGAGCTACACTAAAGTGCCACAAAGCGAACTTATGACAACAAATTCATTAAATAAAATATAGAAGTTTGTAACTGTCAAACTTAAACAAATTAAAAATGTTCATAAAAAGCTATAGGTCGTTCACTACCTCCTCCTCACTTATAGTTCACTGTTCTAGTTCCTTAAACATTTAATGCATTTTATTTTGAGCATTGAAAGCTCTTAAGTAACAATATGTAAATAGTGTCTTTCACCTAAAACTTTATTCGAGTTGTAATTTATAAGAAAAGCAGTAAGCTACTTTGAATATAAGATTAAACTGTCTTCTCGTTAACATTGTTCGTAATTTTCAAGGCGTAAAATGCTGATTGATACTTTTTCCTGTTTTATTTTATAACATACAATCATAAAAAAAAAACAGAGTTCTATGTGGGACTAGTGGAGGCTATGAAATAAATTGTGTTTAATGGATGTGTGTAGGGCTCATTCAAATAAACAAATCATCAAACATATCCATCCAACACAGTACTCACTGGCAAATGTTCTACATGTTTGTTGAACACTATCTAATTCAATAATCCATTCTAGAGTATGACATATTCTAGCAATCAGTTCCATTAGTAGTAATTAGCAGCATACGTACTTAAAACAATGTTTTGACAATAATGCGTAGTGAAAAAATCTTGTATACAAAAGGTTTTTGGGACTGAAAATCCGCTAATCTAGTTATATTGTGTAGGAAAATCAACGATATTACTGTGAATATTATTTGGAAGCCATACTTTCAATCACAACAATTTAGTTTTCTCTTCTTTATGAATTGGTGTTTCAGCAAATGTATCAAATTAATATTTTCTTTAGATATAAAAGTTTATAATCGTTGACACTTTTAATTTTCAAGTGGCTAAGCTTTAAAATAATTTCAAACTAAGTTTCTAACTGAAGTTTATAACTAGATCTCAAAAGGCTTTTGAGATATTTAAACTTTTATAAAAGTTACTTATTGGCAAACAGAAAAAAAACAGATTGGACACATGTTATGTCATCATTTTAAAATTATTTCTACTGAAAAACTATTTCATATAATGTGAGACAGTCAAAGCTCTGCGATTCAAGACTAAGTGAGCACCCTTGAAAAAAATGTATATTTTTAACTTCAAAATTACTAAATAATAAGTACTTTTAATTTATTGGTAAAGAAATTAAATATCAAAAAGTTAATAAGGCTAGATTCATACTATTATGAACTAATTCAATATTAAATTATAAGATTTCGTTGTGGTAGCGTTGTAGCTTCGGAGAGCTTGTACGTCTTGTTGATTATGTTTTTTGAACGGCCTTCCAGTTATTCCAATATATAATTAATTACTTCCACAGTTGTTATGTTGCATAAACTGTAATAAATTCTATTTTTATGTCTCAAAATGTATTGTTTCGAATTTATTTTCAACAAACTACTTCAAAGGTTTAATACAAAGACAAAGGTAGAAGGTTCCACCTACTATTTGATAGCAAGTATGTTACAGAATATTTTTGTGACATCTCAAAATAATTAATGAGTAATGAATTGTTTCCTAAATTTTTTCCACAAAGTAATGAAATATGAGCGTAACAAATTCATTGGAATTTAGTACTAACATTTAAAAGCTATACAGTTATTGTATTAGTAAACTACGTTAGCAATATTCTGGACGGAAAGTATAATAAGGAATATTTTGTTAATTCCTTTAGACTGATAAGCGTACTCGTGGTTTACTTAATTAATCAACTTTATTTTTAAAAGTATTTTTACTATACGATTATAAATTTTAAAAAATTGAATAAACAGTTACACTGATAAGTTACCATGTTTAATATCATTTACTGTATTGTCAATAACAACGCATGAAAAATACCAGTACATTGAAGCTATATATCTAAAACTAAGTGGATGTTCATAAAAAATGTTATACAAATATAAATTATTTTAGAAAGAGTAGATTTAATATTTATTTACGAACTATATGATTGATCAACTTAAATAACCAAAATGTTTTGGTTAAAATATCCCTTTGACTTTGAATACAGTTTTATGATTTGATAAAAAACAACAATAATGAAAGTTAATGCAATGACATTGTTAATATTAAGATAATCAGGCGTCAATAATATAAAATAATTAACATAATTTTAGATAAATATCTTGTTGATGTTCGGAAAATGATCTTAACGTCCCAACCAAATGTTCCAGTCATCATCTCTCAAGTTAGAAGCGTCACTTAGGGAATTACTTACTTGCAAGTCTACTTCCCAACTTTAGACAGGTATAACCACACCGTCTCAAACAAGTTAACCATTCATCATCTCTCAAGTTAGAAGTGTTACTTAGGGAACTACTTACCTGTCAGTCTAATTCTGAAATTTGGACAAGTATAATCTCCACGTCTCAACCAGGTTGGCCAGTCATCATCTCTCAAGTAAGAAGTGTTACTTAGGGAACTACTTACCTGTCAGTCTAATTCTGAAATTTGGACAAGTATAATCTCCACGTCTCAACCAGGTTGGCCAGTCATCATCTCTCAAGTAAGAAGTGTTACTTAGGGAACTACTTACCTGTCAGTCTAATTCTGAAATTTGGACAAGTATAATCTCCACGTCTCAACCAGGTTGGCCAGTCATCATCTCTCAAGTTAGAAGTGTTACTTAGGGAACTACTTACCTGTCAGTCTAATTCTGAACTTTGGACAAGTATAATCTCCACGTCTCAACCAGGTTGGCTAGTCATCATCTCTCAAGTTAGAAGTGTTTCTTAGGGAACTACTTACCTGTCAGTCTAATTCTGAACTTTGGACAGGTATAATCTCCACGTCCCAACCAGGTTGGCCAGTCATCATCTCTCAAGTTAGAAGTGTTACTTAGGGAACTACTTACCTGTCAGTCTAATTCTGAACTTTGGACAAGTATAATCTCCACGTCTCAACCAGGTTGGCTAGTCATCATCTCTCAAGTTAGAAGTGTTACTTAGGGAACTACTTACCTGTCAGTCTAATTCTGAACTTTGGACAAGTATAATCTCCACGTCTCAACCAGGTTGGCTAGTCATCATCTCTCAAGTTAGAAGTGTTACTTAGGGAACTACTTTCATGTCAGTCTAATTCTGAACTTTGGACAGGTCTCAACCAGGTTGGCCAGTCATCATCTCTCAAGTTAGAAGTGTTACTTAGGGAACTACTTACCTGTCAGTCTAATTCTGAACTTTGGACAAGTATAATCTCCACGTCTCAACCAGGTTGGCCAGTCATCATCTCTCAAGTTAGAAGTGTTACTTAGGGAACTACTTACCTGTCAGTCTAATTCTGAACTTTGGACAGGTCTCAACCAGGTTGGCCAGTCATCATCTCTCAAGTTAGAAGTGTTACTTAGGGAACTACTTACCTGTCAGTCTAATTCTGAACTTTGGACAGGTCTCAACCAGGTTGGCTAGTCATCATCTCTCAAGTTAGAAGTGTTACTTAGGGAACTACTTACCTGTCAGTCTAATTCTGAACTTTGGACAAGTATAATCTCCACGTCTCAACCAGGTTGGCTAGTCATCATCTCTCAAGTTAGAAGTGTTACTTAGGGAACTACTTTCATGTCAGTCTAATTCCGAACTTTGGACAGGTATAATCCCCACGTCTCATCCAGATTGGCCAGTCATCATCTCCAAGTTTGAAGTGTTATTTGGGGAACTACTTACCTGTCAGTCTAATTCTGAACTTTGGACAAGTACAATCTCCACGTCTCAACCAGGTTGGCTAGTCATCATCTCTCAAGTTAGAAGTGTTACTTAGGGAACTACTTTCATGTCAGTCTAATTCCGAACTTTGGACAGGTATAATCCCCACGTCTCATCCAGATTGGCCAGTCATCATCTCCAAGTTTGAAGTGTTATTTGGGGAACTACTTACCTGTCAGTCTAATTCTGAACTTCGGACAAGTACAGTATAATCTCCACGTCTCAACCAGGTTGGCCAGTCATCATCTCTCAAGTTAGAAGTGTTACTTAGGGAACTACTTACCTGTCAGTCTAATTCCGAACTTTGGACAGGTATAATCCCCACGTCTCATCCAGATTGGCCAGTCATCATCTCCAAGTTTGAAGTGTTATTTGGGGAACTACTTACCTGTCAGTCTAATTCTGAACTTTGGACAAGTACAGTATAATCTCCACGTCTCAACCAGGTTGGCCAGTCATCATCTCTCAAGTTAGAAGTGTTACTTAGGGAACTACTTACATGTCAGTCTAATTCTGAACTTTGGACAAGTATAATCTCCACGTCTCAACCAGGTTGGCTAGTCATCATCTCTCAAGTTAGAAGTGTTACTTAGGGAACTACTTTCATGTCAGTCTAATTCCGAACTTTGGACAGGTATAATCCCCACGTCTCATCCAGATTGGCCAGTCATCATCTCCAAGTTTGAAGTGTTATTTGGGGAACTACTTACCTGTCAGTCTAATTCTGAACTTCGGACAAGTACAGTATAATCTCCACGTCTCAACCAGGTTGGCCAGTCATCATCTCTCAAGTTAGAAGTGTTACTTAGGGAACTACTTACCTGTCAGTCTAATTCTGAACTTTGGACAAGTACAGTATAATCCCCACGTCTCATCCAGATTGGCCAGTCATCATCTCCAAGTTTGAAGTGTTATTTGGGGAACTACTTACCTGTCAGTCTAATTCTGAACTTCGGACAAGTACAGTATAATCTCCACGTCTCAACCAGGTTGGCCAGTCATCATCTCTCAAGTTAGAAGTGTTACTTAGGGAACTACTTACCTGTCAGTCTAATTCCGAACTTTGGACAGGTATAATCCCCACGTCTCATCCAGATTGGCCAGTCATCATCTCCAAGTTTGAAGTGTTATTTGGGGAACTACTTACCTGTCAGTCTAATTCTGAACTTCGGACAAGTACAGTATAATCTCCACGTCTCAACCAGGTTGGCCAGTCATCATCTCTCAAGTTAGAAGTGTTACTTAGGGAACTACTTACCTGTCAGTCTAATTCCGAACTTTGGACAGGTATAATCCCCACGTCTCATCCAGATTGGCCAGTCATCATCTCCAAGTTTGAAGTGTTATTTGGGGAACTACTTACCTGTCAGTCTAATTCTGAACTTTGGACAAGTACAGTATAATCTCCACGTCTCAACCAGGTTGGCCAGTCATCATCTCTCAAGTTAGAAGTGTTACTTAGGGAACTACTTACATGTCAGTCTAATTCTGAACTTTGGACAAGTATAATCTCCACGTCTCAACCAGGTTGGCTAGTCATCATCTCTCAAGTTAGAAGTGTTACTTAGGGAACTACTTTCATGTCAGTCTAATTCCGAACTTTGGACAGGTATAATCCCCACGTCTCATCCAGATTGGCCAGTCATCATCTCCAAGTTTGAAGTGTTATTTGGGGAACTACTTACCTGTCAGTCTAATTCTGAACTTTGGACAAGTACAGTATAATCTCCACGTCTCAACCAGGTTGGCTAGTCATCATCTCTCAAGTTAGAAGTGTTACTTAGGGAACTACTTACCTGTCAGTCTAATTCCAAACTTTGGACAGGTCTCAACCAGGTTGCCCAGTCATCATCTCTCAAGTTATTACTAGTAGTTGGGGAACGAGTTATCAGTCAGTATATTTCCCAACTTCAGACAGGCATAACCTCGACGTGTCAAAAGAATTGGCCAGTCATCAACTGTCAAGTTATTAGTGGTTGTTGGGGAACGAGTTACCTGTCAGTATATTTTCCAAATTCAGACAGATATAACCTCGACGTCTCAAGAGGATTGATCTCTCAAGTTATTATTGGTAGTTTGGAAACGAGTTTCCTGTTAGTAGTCTATTTCCCGATTTCGGGCAGGTATAACCTCGACGTCTCAAGAGGATTGGCCAGTCATCATCTCTCATGTTACTAGTGGTAGCTAGGGAACGAGTTACCTGTCAGTCTATTTTCCAACTTCGAACAGGTAAAACCTCGACGTCTGAAGAGGGTTGGCCAGTCATCATCTCTCAAGTTACAGGTGGTAGTTAGGGAACTGGTTGCCTGTCTGTCTGCTTCCGAACTTTGGACAAGTATAACTTCAACGTTTCAACCAAGTTCGCCACTCTTAAGTTACAAGTGGTAGTTAGGGAAATAGTTGCCTGCCACTTTACTCCCGAGCTTTGGAGATGAATAACCTCAACAACTCACCAATGTTGGATACTTGAAAATATACTGTATAATATATATATATTATCTACCTGATAGCCCTTGCTTCATTGTGGGATGGTTCTCTACACTTGATCTTCCATTTGTGGTTATCTCTAAACCTTTACATTAATAAAACAGCTAAATTTGCTACCGTACTCCTAGATAGTAAAGTGTTATAATCCACAAAATTCTATAAGACTTTTTTAGGAGATAAAAATTAGTGTGGTCATGTCAGAGCTAGTAGGAATGACCGTAAACATTTAACAGTGTAAACCAAATCAGCCAAGTTCTTTTTGGAATTTTACGTTTTTAAAAATGCTAAACTATTTTTACTTATGACTGACTAATTTTACTGCGATGATTTTAAAATTTACAATCTGGATTAAGCTAGAATCTATAAATTATAGGTACTCTTATAACAATATCTCCCTCCTAAGGTATTTAACGTGACATATTCCTCTATAACTTTAAAAGGGTGGGTCAAATGCCTTTTAAAATTTTGTTTTTGAGGTTGTTTCTACGAGTGAAATTGAACCTACAGACAATTGCTAGTAGTGGTAAATAAAACCATGTACATCTTTGAAAATATTTCTAGTATGCAGTGGTGTTCTTTAAAGTTTCGACTTTAAATAACCAAAATGGGAATATAATTTAAAGAGCAGGTAAGGGTAAAAAAGTGAAAAAAGGTTAGTGAAAATGGCAAAAAAAGGGTGAGGGGTGAGATGGGGAGAGTTCTATGTTGTAAATGGCAAAATTAGAATTATATATCAGAGATAAATAAATCTTTTAATGGCAGGAGAGACAGTGTTAGAATTAGAAGTGGGAAACAATGCAAAATTATCTTGTAATTTTAATGAATATATGTGTTTTACTCCTTATCAATAATAAATTAATAGAGAGAAAAGTATTATTAAATATGATGATATAGCTGTCCAAAGTGGCTAATTTAGCTCTTACAGCTACATAACCCATTGAAAAACCGTACGCCCCATATATTCAAATTTTGAGAATAAAGTTGACAAAAACTACTAACTTAAACCTAGTGTCAAGTTAAATGAAAATGTTATTTTTGTTAAGTGTAACGTCTGACCCTTAACAAAAGTGTGGGTAAATAAAAGTAGGCCCTAATATTATTTATAATTAATATTACTTTTAAAAAAAAAATCTGTACGAATTTTAAGTTGACATTTTTACAGTTATTTTTCCAGAATGAGTAGAGTTTTAGAGTTAACTACATAATATGAAGGAGTTAAGAACTTATGGGTTGGGGAAACGCAGCAAGAGTACCTTTAGTAAAATAACAACAAGAGATGACAGGAACATGTTTCGTGATTTTGTCAGAAAAGCATGTCGATAACCCCGGAATTAGTTTCGTGGAAGAATATATTTCCAAGAATATATTCCAAGTTTATTCAATTTATTAAAACTGAAATAAACTATAGTTATTACATTTTGAATTATACACTAATATGAAGAATCTATTAAGTTAATGAATAAAACTAGTTTAGTTTATATAGTACCTATTTCGTCATGAAGTATTTTATTGATTTCTATACTTAAACTTGTTTCTGATATATAATATAGTAATAGCCAATGTGGTGAACGACCTTATCTCTGTTCTGTGATGGACTTAGCTTCGTATAGATGGAAGCCTTGTGATGTACTGCTTATTGGAACGTCTTTGTGTTATCCAACCATGGAAAACTGCCACCTACCTCATCCTTGTCACATACCGCGACCGGTGTCATCTACAGTAAATCTTACTTTTGCTCGCACTATAGTCTTATTTTTCTATAATTACACGTCAAATACTTTATAGTAACTGAACTTTAATAGATTCTAAAATGGAAGCGAAATAAAGACATTATTTTGATTATTATTACATTTTTGAGTAAAAAAAGAGTATGTCTCGTAGTTTGGATAATCTATCTAGAGAAATATAATATCTATTCAACTATCTGCCTATAAACACACTAAATTATGTGATAAACAGAAAAACCTTTTATTAAAATTTTTCTAATACGATTAGTAATGCATATATACAACTTTTTGAAGTATTAACACTCAGAGTGTAACAATAGACAAACACAGATTAATTCATTTTTAGAAAAGTTTTATGTTTAAAATATTGCCAAAAATATAGTGTACGGAAGAAAATCATGTTTTTCAGTATCAGCATGGAAATCAAAATGTTGTATATGTGTTAGCAGTTAGCTAAAAATCAGATCAGTGCCACGTGGTTTGAATTCCACTTAAAAGTCTAAGTACCAACGTTGCCCTGGCTGTTGGGCTATACTAATAAAATGCTCTTTCTAGGGAACAGTTGACCTTAGATAGTAACAATGACTACACTTGTTATTCTACAGGCATCACACATATTCGCATGTCATATTAACCAAAATCTCTACGGTGTCCTAATGATGAATAATAACCCATACATGGAACGATGGAAAATGCATCCAACGACACTATATTAAATTCACCGAATTCAATAATTTTATAAATTTAAATAAATTAATAAGTAAAAAATACAATTTATATTACAGACTATACACACAGTGCAGTGAGTGTACTGATTTCAATAGCATTTTGATATTCAAAACATGTCTGATGTTTTTAAGAAAAACAATATGGGCTTTTTACTCTAATGTTGTAAGGAAAAATAATATTGAAGTATTTGAAAGCCATAGCGGGGGCTCCTTCACACAAGCAATACTTAAATATAGACTTTATTACTTGATCCTGCACTGTAACACAAAGGTATGACTTTGAATCCGTATACTAAAATTTTGATAAATAATTTAGTTTTTCCTTTTGTATTTAAGGGGAAACAACTTAATAAGTTTGCATATAAAATTTTATTAACTAATTAGATGAGTCAAATTCAGTAAAGTTATTTAAAATGCTTTTAGAATAAGTTTGTTTTGACTTAAATATTTTTTTAATGACCCACACTTTGGGGAATGGTAAATCATTTTATTTATTTATTTTTTTTTTATTACAATCCTTCCGTTTTCCCTAATATTATTTAATACTTTTAGCAGAGGCCCTTTTTGTTATTCTTTGATTTCCGTCATTTAATATGCTCTCGAGATATTTCCGGTTTCTGATCATTCTTGTGTAATATTCATCACATTTTAATATTCATGAACCCTCTTGAAGTATTTTTGTTTTCTTTCATTAAAACATTTTAACTATTTGTTTTCAGAGTCAGCTTTTATATAACGTAAAGATAATTAAATAAAAACATATTCTTCTTTTTCTCGTGATATCTGAGAGTTTTTAAATGTTGTATACATGTTTCTTTAGATACCTACTTTAATTTTCTATTATAAATTAAAATACTTTTCTTATAATTATTATTTAATTAATTTTAATAGTCCTATAATATTCAGTTTTAGGATTTAAGATGCATACGATGCATCTGGATTTATAGTTGTTATGTAATGCATTAGTCTCGAGTTTCACGAAAATGACTCTAAGAGTCAGTAATATATATGTCTCTTTAGTTTACCAATATACAAGTTCCACTTTTGATGCCCTAGACTCGATTCCTTTCTTTTCTAATGCATTCAAACTGACTCATTCATCTCAATAATTAAAATGGTAAACTCTTTATATTTTCGTCATTATTTACCAATATTAACAATTGAAAATTTACTCATACAGAGTCTTTATTGAACAATAAAATGGTGTTTCAAAATTGTTCATGCCTATTACGTTCATATGGAGTGAATATTCATTATATCTTGTCGGCGTTTTATATATTTATTTTTTATTTATTTTTATTTATTTATTCGTAAGATGCCGATCGTCAAGATATGGGTGAATATGGATTTCGAATGAGTGTGATGAGTGTAGATGAGCGAATGTAGTCATTGTTACAAACTAAGGCCGACTTATTTCTTAGAAAGTGTCATTAATTAATAGACCAATGACAAATGAACAGCCGGTGATTATCAGCTGATCCTTCTCAAAATGTATTGACTCTGATTGGGATCGAACTGAGAACCTTTAGCACATGAAGCTGGGATTGAACCAACTACGCTACCGACCAATTTATTCATAAATACAATGCTAATAAATGGATATTATGTGAACTAATAGTGTAAGAAATTCAGAAGTAAAATATTCTAACCATTTTTATTCCTGTTGTTTTTTCCAAATTAACATGACGAACAGCTGTTCAAATATCATGTTCTAGTGTAATTGACTTTTGTTAAACAAAGATCCTCTCATAAGTTACAGTTTGACATTAAGTTTTATACTGCTGCTCATTTATTGACAATTGGTTACAACATTTGTTGTAACCGTATAGTGAATTTTGATAAATAATGTCCTTTAAGCTTCATCATATTAAATTTAATATTGCTTTATTTTGTGTTTATAATTTTATGTTACATTAGGATCCAACATATCCCTTACATTATAGTTTACTTGTTAAGGTGGCATTGAGACAAATATCAAATGTTAAGACTTAGAAATGTTTATACGTCGCAGATCCATCACTGAGTGGTGAATTAGAATCAAGGACTTGAAGTGGAGTTAGACAATGGAGTGGAATCCAATTAAACTCCCTTAGTTTGAATTCACAACACTTCTAGATAACAATTGGTAATTAATTGCAATGTTATATAATTTGATCCATCTGTAACTCATATTATTACTACTATACTAGTAAATGTATATTAATATTATTTTTATTTAATTAAATTATATTTACTATCTCCTCATTAACATTACATTAAGAATAGAAATTATAAATAGAAAACAATGAAATTGAGAACTATTTTGTTATTTAATTTTGACAAAAAAATTTATGTTTATGAATCTATGCTCGCATATGTACATCATTATAATAGTACATTAAAGCAAATATTTAGTCCATAATTACAACATTTTAATCGTTTTATTGCTATAAAATAGTTAATTAGTATCATAGTTAGTAGTTTTACAATAAATACATTTAAAATTACAAATAATATAAAAATTAAGGAGATGGTTTTGTAAGAATATGATAAGTTTGTTTGAATAATTAGTAAGTTTACTATAAATTGTTGTAAGTGTAATCTATTTACGTGGCTAGATATAAAATAGTGGTTTAAAAGTGTTTGTATTGCTCATTTAAAGTCGATTGTGGTTTTCTTATAACAACTCCCAGTATTGAAAACAATCTGAAAGATAAATTCAGATAATGACATCATCAGAACTAATGGAACGATTGAGATCAGTACTTCGAAAATATTTAAAATTTGTACAATGATGGTTGATATTTGATAAATTACATATGCAGGTAATTATATTTATACTAAATAATTATTATAATGTTATCCGTAAATATCAGTATTTTTAAAATTATTTCAATAATGTTGATTTCACACAAGATAATCATGGATATTTGATTGTCTTCGAACATTTAACCTATTAAACTAACCCTAGAGTAACAATCAATAAATTAATCAATATATTTATTACATCTTATAAATAAATGTTATTGCAATTTCATCACATTTTCTAAGTTCAGTTCTATATTAAGCTTTGACCACATTAAATTCAAAAATCCCCATTGAAACATACAATCAGGTTGATAACAAGCATCACTCATTCATTATTGCCAATTATATCCACTTTCAGAACTGGTGTTGAAATCGAAACGAAAATGGCTACTACAAAAAGAATAAAATAATGTTAGAGAGAACGAAAGGAGCACGATTCCCATAAAAAAATTTATTTACCAAAGTGGGTGATTTGAACAAATAATAATAGATTCAATCACAAACATATATGTTTAACAACAGCAGAGTATTGATCACTTTTATAACAATTTATATATTATTATAGATATAAGTTATATGATTACTATGATAATTTTAATTTTATCTTTATTATAGGGTAGCATTACAAACTACCAAATTTATTTGTCAATTACTTTGAAATAATATTGAATCTATTATATATAATTTATGCTATATTGTATATTCTTAGTAGTCTCTTCAATGTTTATTTGAACGTTACCTACCAACCACCTCCCTTCAATGATGAATGGAGGTGTATTGTGTAGGACTAGGAGGATACCAGTGACTAATGTAGTGCAAGATGCCCATACACCCATACACGTACAGTGGTAATGACCCGCCCATCCACCCATACACGTACAGTGAGTGGTATTGACCCACCCGTCCACCCCTACACGTACAGTGGTATTGACCCACCCACCCACCCATACACGTACAGTGGTAATGACCCGCCCATCCACCCATACACGTACAGTGAGTGGTATTGACCCACCCGCCCACCCCTACACGTACAGTGGTATTGACCCACCCGCCCACCCCTACACGTACAGTGGTATTGACCCACCCACCCCTACATGTACAGTGGTATTGACCTAGCCGCCCACCCATACACGTATAGTGGTATTGACCTAGCCGCCCACCCATACACGTACAGTGGTATTGACCCACCCGCCCATCCCTACACGTACAGTGGTATTACTATCTCTGTACGTGTATGGGTGGGCGGGTGGATACTATCACTGTACGTGTATGGGTGGGCGGGTGGGTACTATCACTATACGTGTATGGGTGGGCGGGTGGGTACTATCACTGTACGTGTATGGGTGGGCGGGGGGGGTACTATCACTGTACGTGTATGGGTGGGCGGGGGGTACTATCACTGTACGTGTATGGGTGGGCGGGTGGGTACTATCACTGTACGTGTATGGGTGGGTGGGTGGGTACTAGTACTGTACGTGTATGGGTGGGCCGGTGGGTACTATCACTGTACGTGTATGGGTGGGCGGGTGGGTATTGGTTATTTATTAACCAAACACAACGGCCCAAGTGGCTTGCTATACATTACGGATTATCTACAGGTGACTTTGGGTAAGGCATTCGTCAATTAAGGCGAGGAGTTAAGGAATCATTATGGATCACTGTACTATCATTAATTGTAATTTAGTAAAGAATGGTTGGTACAACCCTAGCTCAAATAGTAAAAGTAATATAATTTAATGTAATGAAATATTTTAAGTTACCAAAGTTTAAATAGTCTAAAATAGTTGTATTACACATGAAAATAAGTAAAAAGTTACAATGAACCTGATAAAAAGTTTCAAAACTATAAATAGTTTTAATATAATAGATTAATTTCACTATAGGCAAAGGAACCCTTAGTTCTATAAAACCGAATCGATTATATTCAATATATTAATATTCCCCAAATTTGTTTCTAAAAGTATATTAGATGAAATATTTTTTGTATGCCTGAAATAATCAATAAAATATATTTACCAAGAATATATCAAAAATGCCATGATTGAAGGTAAAATAAGGTACAGATGTGCTTTGTTTTTGGAATTTGTTTTCAAAACTTCAAATTTGTTTGAGGTATTTTAATAGTTTAGGAGTAACATTCGAAATATCTCTTATATTTTATTTTTATACCACAATTAATTTACTCCTCAAAATATTGTTTACAGATATAGACAATATAAACACTTAATAACTGTTTATTTAGCCTCTGGTCTGTTAGAAAACTATAGTAAATAAATTACCTCATTAATCATTGCCAAATTTGTGTTAGTGGTTATTACGCTCGTTTTGGCATTAAAATTTCATATTCAGAGGTAATTTGCCAAAAAAGGCTTTAATAAACTTTATAAAACAGAAACAGTATGAATTGCTAATATTTATAAATAGCATAAATATTAACTATTTTAAATTACTATAAATACAGAATATTCACACTTATAATTAAACAGCTAATAATTACAATAATTACTGTCACTTAACACACTCGAGTGTGCATTCACAAATATATGTCAATTTTCATAAACTGTCACTGTTAAACACTCTCACTTCCACTTCAGGCTGAAGACAACGATACGCATTCCTACTGAGACTGACTGTAACACTATATACTGAAACTGACTGACTAGTCGGCCAAGGTGTGAATTTATTCAAGTCTAGAAGGTGCCATTACTAGTTTCGATATGTTCCCGAAGGGCCTAGATTTCCAATCAATAGGTTCTAGAAATTACTGGAAAATATCATACTATTTGGGAGCTTTGAGACACGTTTAGTACTAGAAACAATTTACAGTATATGGAGAGGGATGTGGTGCTCTGGTTAGTTAAATATAACAACCAGTAGCATTGACCGGAGGGTTCCGACGTTATCGCAAGTCAACCAACGTCAAGCGTGGCTGTCCCTGGGATGGGTGACCGTCCGAGCGATCCCGTCCTTGCACGCCACCAGCCTGCCAGTGGTGGTGGTTCGGAAGTGGTCCCCAGGTTAAGTGTTAGAGAGGGATTCTTATCCCTAACTTCAGCTGATAAAATAATAACATGTTAAATTTAACTTTTTTACTATCTTGTATGTGAATACATTTTATAACACAATTTATAGTCCTGGAACTATACTTTAAAATAACGAAGTAAAGTATCAATAGTAGGTCCTGGATGGTAACTTCGGGAAGGACACTTTCCAGGAAGGACACTTTAATACTTACTCTCATGGAGTCCTCGAAAAGCCATTATTTACTAATATTTAAGTGTCTATAATGAGTACTTCAATTAGGAAACCATATAATGAGAAACCTTCTCACTGGTAAAACAGTATTTGTTTCCAGTGATTGATTCTTAAATATTGACTGTAGATTAAGTAAGAGCAATTTATCGCCATTATATGTAAGGATTTAAGTATACAAGATGACCATAACCTTTCTTGTTCATCTAAGATTATGTTCTCTTTTCAAATGATAATAAAATGAATAGTTTACAGAACTTTTCTGTACATTTTTATACATAATTTAACGTAACTTTATTTTCTTGTAATGAATAAAAACCCTTCATTCACCATTGTACACGGCCCTGTATGTCTGTGCAAATGACCTATTGATCGTTTGGTCATTTGGAGTTTTGTACCTTGGGCCTTCCTTCATCAGTCTGAAGTTTTAGACAATCAGCCTCCACGTCAGAAATATGGAAATATATGTCTACTATTATAATTATTCTGATGAGTGTTGTAATTCCTTAATGAAACACTATTATTTCGCAAACAGTTGCAAGCACAGAACGACCACTTGTGCACGTAATGGTTTGTTATTGGAGGCTTGACAGTTGAACCAAGTTATGTCATACTGTCGGCTGGAACCGAAATTGTAAAAAGAGTTCAAATTATATTTTTTTTTTTTAATTTATCTATTGGTTTATCTCATAAAAAGTCTGATGTTTCAGTACACACTTTAAAAAAAGATACAACTGCTATAACAAAAAATCATTCAGTTTAACATGTCGAACATAAATGAGATAAAAAACGTTTTAGTTATAAGCTTAGTTAAGGAAACGTTCAACGATGTTTTAAAGACCTACATGAACTAACAATTATTAAAAATGTTGTTATGTTATTGCTTAAAATCTTAAAATACTAAAAAGCAAGATAAAGAAAAAAATAAAAATTTTATAATTCATAAAAATATAACATGAAGACATGATTGATAAAACAAAATTACCTGACCAAAATAACACGTTAGTCTTGACAAAATCAAAATGAGTTGTTAGTTGGTGGCTTTCTTACTACATATTTTCTAATGCCAAGTTAAGTTAATATAAGTATATTGTATAGCTGCGCATTATATAACAACAATTCGACATTACCTAAAGTCGTACCTAAGAAAGTATTAAGTAGTATTATCTAATAAGAAATATTAGAGATGAGTGTGGAAAAGTTAAATGTTTTAAGTAATATCATCTTTTGATTACTTTTTCAATTTTGAAATGAAAAATTGGAAAGTATAAGTAGTGAATTTTTATCTACATTTTATTAGGCTTTATTTGTATTATTTATTCTTCTTTGGTATTTATAATTATTGGAAATACAGTTACCTATATGTTTCTGATTTATTTACTCCATTATTTGTTGAATATTATAATTATTTCCTTACAGCTAGATTGCGATCAGATCTTTTAAGGTAAAATCTGAGAATAATATACTTCTTAATACCTATAGTTACACTTACATTATTAGAGTTTATATTGGTGAACTATAATGTACTCTAAATGTTTAATGAGTTGAGGTGAATAGCTATACAACCGTGCATAAATAAACGTGACAATGATGAAAACTCGTTGTTTTATTTAGTTTTCGTAAACCTGTAATAAAAGCCTTTTTAAAGAGTGGAAATTCACCAAATACATAGAATGTCCACACAAAAAATATTGTTGGTTAAAAAACTTCTATTTTCTTGAAGTTAATTGACTCGACAGAATCAAACGGTTAAAACCTACGTATAATTGAATTTTTGTTTTAAGAAATCCTAACATATCTTTTAAATTTTTTAATATTTAGAGATATAACTCAGGATATAACGAAGGATAATGAAACATTTAGTTTTGTCTGTTTTGAAAACTCTAACTCAGCCCAAGAATGCAGTTTTATTTAATTTTAAGAGATTTATTTAATCTCAAAATTACATTGTATCTGCCTACTGTATTTTTTCCACTGAAACATGTTAATCTCATTTAACACCATCTAATGCATAAACATGAGATTGATTCAAATGGCCAATCCATTAACACATGCATCAGTCCCAGCTCCCACTGGTAATGGTGGTAAATGTTAATGTGTCTGTCAAATAATACACACCTCTCACTTTTAGCATTTTAAAATGACAGAACAGGAGTAAAACTGTATTTGCATGACTTATATATTAAAGTTTAGTATGGTCGAGAGAATGTTTCCTTAAACACGTTGGTGAAAAGATTATTTATTGTTTTGCCATTGCCATAGAGTGTCATAGAAAATACATTTTAATTATGATTAGTCATAATTAAAACCAAAATAAAAGTTAAGTTGAGGTATTATTTTATTAGGTTTTATTTTGAGTGAAGTTAGGGGTAAAAGGCTTTCTCTAACACTTAACCTGACAACCAACAGTTTAAGGGTGACTTCCGAACCACAACTAGTGGCCGAGCAGGTGGGCTGTGTGCGTGTAAGAACGGGATTCCTCTTCCGTATAGCGTGTTCACCTATCCAAGGAACTGACACGCTGTTACACAGGAAGTTTCTAGTCCAGATCATTGACGAGGATGAGGATAAATTAGATACGATTACAGTTTTAGATAGTGAAAATAAAGTATCTTTATTCAGTGACATTTAATTATATGCCAGCTTTGGGCTTTAAACAATAGTGTTCATCAGTTATTATTTGCAAATAATGGTGTAATAAATTAGAGGATTTTTTAGGTAAAGGTCTATAATTAGCATGTTTAAGTGTGTCATTACTTTACCTAATTTTATTTCGTTGGCTTAAGTGGCTGGTGTAATTACTAATAACTAAAGTGTCCGATAACGACCGCATCAAGGTGTTATCTACAATATTTACATCACCAAACGTTTCAATTATTCTGTGATGTGGCGTCCTCAGTGGTATTTTAGAATAACTTAAAACATACATGTTACATAATGTATAACTTATACATTAGGAACATTGATGAGTCTAAATTAATTTCGTTAAAAAAATCTTAGCAATATTACAAAATAAATTAATGTAACAGGTGTTATAAGAGAAGTTGTAAATTTTATGTCTTGATTAAAAATTTTACTAGTGCAAGATGCATTAATTGTTTTCCAGAGAACCAACTATAAGATACTTAAAATCAATAAAATAACTACGTAAATAAACTTAAGAAAACTGCCAGTTGTTCAACTAATACATAGGATTTATAAAAAATTTAGGCGAAAATTTCTGTCACATAACATTTCTTAAAACTTTTATCACATAAAAATATCAGATTACATTTTTTATTTCAGATATAATAATCCTAAAGTATTATAAAAAAGGATATTCCATTGGTACTTAGATGTTCCACTGACTTCAATTTTATTTAACACTTATTTACAAAATTTTATCATTTTACACAATAATTGTTCGTCTGTGCTTTAAAATTTACTAAGAAGCTTAAATTTGGAGTGTGGTAACGTCATAAACACGAAGGAGTTTATTACTTTATGTCTGAAGTTTGCCCTCTTTCAGGTAAACACGTACTTCAACACAATGACCTACACTTCTGTAAAGTACGACAGTTCCTTTATTATTAAAGACATCAAGTATGACTATTATCCCTCTCTGAATAATCGGTATTATTAAAACTATCCAATGTATTATATTCTATGTAACTTCCCAAAGTCGTATTTGAGGTAGGTATTTTAAAATTAAGTTTTTCTTTACTTGTATTAGTAGAAATATTATAAATGTAACACAAGTAAGGTTTGTGAGAAGTTGTGAGTTGTAAATTTACTATTTTTTACTTTGATTGGGAACTTATGTAAGCTTTAAACGTCATAATATATTTGACTGAATCATATGTACAACGCACTTTAAAAACGTATCTAGGATGAAAGCTCACTCGTAGAAATGTAGTGTTTCTGATACATTAACATATAATTTCCAAAACACTACATCAATACTGTACATTACAAGTATATGTGCCTTAGCAAGTTTATTATTTATATGGTAAATGTGTTTAAATCAACATATACAAATATATTATATTTATAGATTTTATGTGAATAAGCCATTTTATTATGCTTGATTTTATGGTACCAATAAAAACAATCCAGTTTGATAGGCGAGTATGAAAATGTAATGTTACTTGAAGTCGATTGGTTGTGAAAAGGCTGTCTTCGTAGGCATATTTACCAATCTCTATAACAAGGCTACAAAAACGAACCTGAAAGTTATTTTTGAACTAACTTCATCCATTTTAGACCCACTACAAGAACGACCAACTGACAAAATTTTAGTATGTATCGTAGATGTAGCTTATTTGAGAAATTAATTTTACTTCAATCAGAAATTATAAGGATTTACTCATTATGTTCATGTAAGTTTTCAAGTTATGGGCCTCTTCAGTTCCAAATAAATTGTTATTCTTAATATTTGTTATTCCAGTTTTTATCCCATAAAACTGGAATAACAAATAAAAAATGCCACTGGTGTTGAAGTAAAAATTAAATTGTTCAACAAATTATTGTCAAAAAACTTTCCCCTATATTATTACTAAAATAATCAAAACTTGAACCAGTTTGATTCCAAAATATGTTTTTTGCCATAACTAAAAAACTAATCAAGTTAGAAACTTGCAATTTTTACTAAAATATTTTAAATTATAATTCATATATTTTCGGAAAGTTTAATCAAAAGGATTGGAGCGGTTAAAAAAATCATTTTTTTATGCTTTTTGCTTATAAAAATAAAAAACAAAAATAAAAGAAAATTAATCCAAACATATTGGTTAAAATACACCTACATATAAAATTGAATAAAAATGTATCCATCCGTTTGGTCTCTAGCGAACTGCACATTCACACAGACGGACAAACACCAAAATTGGTAAAAAAAAAAAAAAAAAAAAAAAAAAAAAACACTTTTTGCATACAGGGAACCCTAAAATGGATTTTTAGACCGACTCGTAAAAACATTTTTGGGACGATCACAACACTTTCTCTGCGCTTACGAATATGGGAGACAGTAAAAAGAAAACAGACGAACTATTTTAACATTATCTTAATTGAAACACCTTCGTGTAAAAATAGCCATATTATGACTACTAAGTTATTGTTAGTAACCTTTACAGAAGATTTTATAAACTTTTCTAGTGAGTTTATTAAAAAGGTTAGTTTTAATTTTGTTTAAAATTATAAATAGGGTATAATTTTATAACTCCCAACAATTTACAGGAATCTGTCCCATTATATTCTCTTGACTTGGCATACTTGCAGTACTACGGAATTATATTGTTTTAAATTTTAAATGCGTCATTTTCTAGTTAGTAAACCTTCAAAATGAGATCTAGTTTATTACGTGCTTACGTTCAGGACTTACAGTACTTCCTCAGTGGGCCTTCAGTAATAAATTGAAACGGGTCATTTATTAGGTTGATTCTTGTTGTAATAGAATCTATATTAAGTTAATTAAATACACAAAAATGAAATGGAAAGATGATGTAATGTGCAGGATGAATACAGAGTCATAAAGAGACAGTTGAAGGAGAGAAGACTTAAAGAGAATATAACTAAATATTACACTACCTGCAACCAACAGAATGACACATTAATTAATGAGTAATTAGTATAGTGGAATATCTTGGAATGGGACTTAATTAGTGCTTGGGGGTTAATAAGCTGTCTTGCTGCAACGTTTACTTGCAGCTAAATAACTATATGTGCTCTTAGTACAGTACATGACCATAAATAATTACTATGATCAGATAGCTGTGCGTTATCCTAATAGTCAATGTTTCCTCAAATTTTCCTCCAAATCGTCTTTACCTTATTTTATCAACTCCTTTGTACGTTACGGGTGGGTAGGTGGGTGATTACAACTTTACGTGTGTGGGTGGGTGGGTGATTACCAATTTACGTGTGTGGGTAGGTGGATGATTACCACTTTACGTGTGTGGTTGGGTGATAACACTTACGTGTGTGGGTGGGTGAGTGATTACCACTTTGTGTGTGTGGGTGGGTGATTACCACTTTACGTGTGTGAGTGGGTGGGTGGGTCCTACGCGTAGAATTAAGTCAACAGCTGTGGCCAACTTATCATCTCTAAATACATACCATAGCGTTGTTGGTCTCAGTCTAACTTCATAATTTGAAGGTTGACATTTACATTCTGTCAATATGATGAAATTCTCTTTTATTGTAGTAAAATAATATCGTCATGATATGAACTCAACACTATCAGGAAACAAAAATAAATATACATACATATGAAGTATACCAATTAACCGGGTTTACATAGAAATGCAATACTTAAAACTATAAAAATCTACTACTTCAAACAAAATGAAGTGCTTAGCCCAACAATAAACGTAATTTAAAATTAACACTTAATTTGTAGACAAAGAACGAGGACAAGTACACGTGATGAAAAAAACACTTAATATTATTAATAACAATATTTATCTGACAAAAATAAAAATAAAATGGGTATGTATATATTTTATGGCTGTGATGTTCAATAAAAACACATAAATAAAATATTTGCTAAGTATGATATTTATCTAAATAAAATTAGATTGATTTTTTCTTGTATTTTCTATCTGAACAATGTTAAGTGAGTTTTTTTTTTCAATTTACACAGGGAACTAGTCATTAATACGTACTGTTTTCAATAAAAACTTACATCAATATGTATCTCCTTGTATTGAGGGCGTATCATTGATTTCATTCCCTGAAGCTACTCATCTTGTCATATACACATGGTACGTTATATAATGTACTTTACCACAGAGAAATTCCATTATATATTGCGCCAGTCAATAGCGGTTTTCTGTACTTGACGGCTCCTTTAATGTAATTGAATGTCTACAGTAAATATGCTGGTTTATAATCTTTTTAGTTTTGTCATAAATGTATTTTTTAAATGCTATTAACAAACGTATTATTTAACTACAAGTATTGATTATTATAAAATAAAATAATATGCAAGATGGGAAATCTAAAAATATAACTTTAGATTTTTGTATTTTTAGATATGAGATACCGTTACGACTTTGTGCGTATTTTATGGATGAGTGTGGAACAAATGTGGGGATCTATTACTAACTGAGTTCAACTTAGTCAGAAAGAGCCATTTATTAATAGCCAAATAGCCGGGGAACAATGGGACCTATAGCTTTACCTGGAATCTGAGCCACAACTTTTGGTCTGATTTTCAGCTTATTAACTAAACCTGATACTCAGATCTGTCCCCTACTAGTGAATCATTCGAAAATTGACTACCATTCAACACAGATACCCCAGACGTCTCAAATAGTGTCCACGCCGATGGCAACCATTGTGTGGACGACATGTTGGTATTAAGAAGACCGAGTGTAGAGCCTATTGGTGATCTAAATTCACCTGATTATCAAAATTTCGTTGAAAAATACATTTCTATCTTCCTAGATATATTACAAATATTTACTTCTTGTTTTTCAATCAATAGTTTTGTTGAATAATATTTCAAATTGAAAATGCTGTTCAAGCAAAAAACAAAAAGTGGGAAATACCATGACATGTGTAACATTGGTATGTTTATTTCAATACATGGAGACAAAATGGTGTGCAAGTTCGATAGTCGGTCCTCTTAAATTGAAATGGTGTCCACTCAATGGTTACCATCGATATTGACACTTGTAGAGCCCATATATCTACGAATGGAGTCTCATTAACAGAATACCACGGTAGGTATGTTTAAATAGAATAACTTTTTAACAGTAAAATGTTTTAATACTTTGTGGATAGGAGACATATACCTATTCGTACAGTTTGTAGTTTATGTTCGCACGAAGGTGAGGTGAAGAGATTTTGCAATTTTGGAAGGGGGAAGAGGTGACACATGAATTGTCACGAAGAAAAGAAAGGTGAGGATTAGTGAAAGCATTTAAACTATGTGAATATTCAAAAAATTTCAAAGAAAGTACAAGTATAATTTATATAATCTGAAGATTTTGAAAAGATACTTCCCATCCTTGTTAATCAATATTCATCTGACGTTTGAATTGTTTATATTAATTGTAACTAATGTATTGAATAGGAAAATTACATTTATTCCATCAACGTAATTGATTATTCATGAACTTCAGAATATCTTTGAAAACTACGCTATAGCACGTTCGCCATTAACAATTAGTAAATTTTTAAAACGTAATTTTTTGTTCATTCTGTTCTTTCCTCGTTAAATTTCCTTAAATAGATTTTCCAGTACATCATACTTGTTATGTTTACGACTAAATCACCCAATTTTAATGTTTAGAGATTATTATATTAAGACATAAAAATTTTTACGAATCTTGTTTGTTTCTATTTAAATATTAGTTCTACGGTTTGCATAATTTATGGTTTGCAACTAGTGGCCATAAGAGGATGGACTAATTACATAAACAAAACAAATCATTTGAACTAGGGGGTAAAATATAATAACTAAGTTGTAGTTAAAAAGTTAATTTGTGTTAAGAATCTTTTGAAAACATATTCAGCAAAAATATCTTTACAATTAATTGAACTCAATTATAACAATAAAACATAACAACAATAAATTGAGATTAATAATGTCTTACACCCTCTTTAAAGTTAATATACTAGTATTAATATTATTAGAATTTGTAGATACACTTCAGTGATATTAATGTAAGGGTTAGAGTAAGGGAGGAAAAGTACTTGGCATATTTATATTGAAGTGACGTCACTAAACATGCAGACATTAAAATGAGGTCACTGCAGCCGTAACTCTTCCACTCCATTCCCACAGGTAATCAAACTGTCATAAACTTGAAGAGGTAGGTTAATAGCCCAACATCATTGTGTTGGCGACTTTAAAACATAGCTTAAAATACGTACAAAGCAAAATATGAATAATATGTCGAGAGAGTGTAAATTGTAAAGAACTTAAACATATATTGTAATTTTTTTTGCTATTTTTCTTACATTTGCAGCTGTTTCCAATGGAAGAGGGAAAATTTAAAAATTACCATTTATATTCGTACTTATTTTTTTTTAAATTACATATGTAAATACTACTAGAACTTTGATGCATTATAATAAGATGGGTGAGGTGTTATTCCTAGTGCTGTTGTATAAAATGAATATATACAACATGCTGTATTTAAATGGCAAGAAAATTTACTTCAATAGACTGACTCATTAACAACCTGAGTTCCTAAAAGATACTAAATAAATATTTTAATTTCGTACAATATACGAGGTTTCCAAAAAGTACCGGACTTGTTAAATATTTTTGAAAGCTTTTAAGATACAGCTAAACCAAATGGTACCATGTTACTGGAAATAAAAACCTATTTTAACACATAAGTCCGTGACCCGCAACCACCTTATGAGGACGACCTGCTAGGAATTGGAAGAAAATCTTACATGGAAGCAGAGTTCAATGCGAATATATTTTAAAGTCCTTAAATAGTAGAGCATCATGCCGAAAATTACATCTAACGAGGTTAATTAATTCTAAACACAATGGTGGCACCCAGATGATTCAATACTGATCTTAACTTCTTCAAGATCTTAACTTCTTGAAGAAAGTTCAAGAATGGCTTAATTTCATTGTAACCAAATCAGATTAGTACAAAACTTCACACATGATTACTGTACAAAAACATCAGCTTTAGGACGTATTCGATGTCTTCTATGGGAACAGTCCATGAGGAGTCGGTAGAACAATTTCAATGTAAGCAAAGATTGATAGTGGCGATCAAAAAGAATTGTAATTAGTAAATTAGTATTGTAATAATAAGAATATTTTTTACTTGATTTTCACTATAGAAAACAATGTGAGTAATTTGACTAATTTATTTGTTGTTTTTGTACTGTCTGCAGTAGAACTACAATAGGGTTCTTTAGTGAAATTGAAAACATTTACTTATTGGTCATAAATTTTTTTGAGTGGAGCTATCTCAAGACATTTACTAATAATACTGTCAGTGGCCTTCTCCGGAGGGTGAATATGTTATCGCAAGACAACGGTATCACGCAAAATCGAACGTGGTTGCTCTTTGGATGGGTGACCGTATGAGTGATCTCGTTCTTGCATGTAGTCCGCCTGCCCTGTCACTAAGAAGTCACCATTAAGCTGTTGGTCACCGATTTAAGTGTTATAGAGGACCTTTTAGCCATAACCTCATCTGTTAATGTATTAAATACTTTAAATTTATCATAATAATGTTCTACTAAAAGTTGTAAACGCTAGAAATATCACGAGAAAGAGAATGCAAGTAAAACGATTTAAGAGGTCTTTATCATAAAAAAGAAAGATGTTACGAGTTAAAATCTTTTGCATTTTTGAAAAAAGAAATTACTTTATGTAACCCTTTTTCCTTCTATACGTCTGCATAAATGTCATAAGACATATTCTTAACAAAAACACTAAGCAATCGTGTTTATAAATGTGCTAAAAAAAGATATAATTCACTACACAATATTAAAGGTTTCCTTTTTCTACAATAATTTCAGGTTTTCAAGAGAATTACTAAATACTTTTCAGCTGATTAAAATGAATAATAATATTGTTCAGAATGACAAAGTCTGTTAATCAATTGTTATTATAATATCCCAGAAACTTTGCAACTATCATTCCTGCCCTAATCCTGTTAGAGCCCAAGGTTAACTCCAAAACCAATCCAATTCTTGTACATGAGAGAGCTTTAAGAAAATTTGTAACATATAATAGGGAAAAGTATATGTAGGCTACTGTTTCAGCCGGTCTTTAACATATAACATCTACCACCTTTTCTCAAATGTTGTTCCCCAATTTTATTATAAAAGAAAGACGCATAGTACATTGAGTTTTTATTAGTGTTTTTTAATTAATGTGCATAGTTAAAAATGTAAAATGTATAAATAGGACTATCATTTCAGTACCTTCACATTATAAAATATTGTTAAATTGTAATATTATGTACCTTTGCCGAATATCTCATTGATACATGATAATGTAACACATGGCTGGCTGTTGCAGCTGTGATAAATGACCTTTCATGTATCGAGCAATAAATAACTGTCAGTGTAATCCCATTGGAAATCACCTTTTATGATACAGCAAACATACAACTGGCTGTGTCTTGATGTATTGCTTGTTTTCAGATCCAACACAATAAATAGGGTAGAGAAATCATATTTATAAGATACTATGGGACACCCCTGCATGCTTCACGTACCAACCCCGACGCTCGCTGCACTTGATACACCTCGGCTTGTGACCCTTGACTGCTAATAAATAGATTACCTGTATAACGTAAAATCACAATATTGAATGTATTTACAGTATTTCATTTGCATTACTGTACTTGCTTTCCTATCTATTTATTAGTATAAATACCCAATGGTATTACTTAGCCTATCTCAAACGTGATCATTTCATTTGTTTTTGTTTAACAGCTGAAGATTACACTTATAGTGCAATATTAAAAATACATCAATCACAGAGCAGCTTTGTTCTATGGCATTTATAGTATAATTCTCAACATAAAAATTAAACAAGTTTATTTATTTACAACACATATGTTATTAATTTACTGAAATCAACCCAATGTTATTTTTAAGGAACAATCTTTTACGTGTGCTTTCTACGAGTATTTTATCAAGATGAAAATACTATAGTTGTACCCTCTACCACTGTACGTGTATAAGTGGGTGGGTGGGTCGATATTACTGTACGTGTATTGGTGGGCTTGTGGGTCATTACCACTGTACGTGTATGGGTGGGCGGGTGGGTGATTACCACTGTACAAGTTTGGGTGGGCTGGTGATTCGATATTACTGTACGCGTATGGGTGAGCTTGTGGATACCCCTGTACGTGTATGGGTGGGCTTGTGGGTCATTACCACTGTACGTGTATGGGTGGGCGAGTGGGTCATTAACACTGATCGTGTATGAGTGGGCTGGTGAGTCGATATTACTGTATGTATATGGGTGGGCTTGTGGGTCATTACCACTGTACGAGTATGGATGGGCGGATGGATCATTACCACTGTACGTGTAAGGGTGGGCGAATGGGTCATTACCATTGTACGTGTATGGGTGGGCGAGTGGGTCATTAACACTGAACGTGTATGAGTGGGCTGGTGAGTCGATAAAACTGTACGTATATGGGTGGGCTTTTGGGTCATTACTACTGTACGTGTATGGGTGGGCGGACGTGTATGGGTGGGCGGACGTGTATGGGTGGGCGGATGGGTCATTACCACTGAACGTGTATGGGTGGGTGGTTGAGTCATTACCACTGTACGTGTATGGGTGGGCGGGTTATTTTTGAGTTATTGCAAAAACAAGGAAGGCGGCTCCTGACTGCACAATCTTGTGCATTAAAAGAAAAACAACATTATTTGTTCACGTGTGTCACTAAATAATTGCTTGTAATTGTAAATAATTGTTGTTGATTAGATGTAATATATATTTATATACGTGTTGTTTTATATCATAACATTTTGTACGTAGTTTTATGGATATAAGAACTGGTTTAGCAAAAGAGCTGCAGAAACAAGCTCGTGTGAATTTTCCTAGACGTAAGAAGAACTTAAAGGATTGCACGACCCATATCTAGCTGAGCTTGTGGAAATGATTCCTTCTTAGTGTCCTATTCAAGACCTAACGAGATAGTGTACAAAATATCAACTCTTTGCCTGTATGGAAAGTTGGAGAGTTAGCAATGGGTGAGTCAGTCAGTCAGGGCTTTGCCTTTCATATAGATTATAAGAAAATGAATTATCGAACAATTGTAGTCCCCAGTTAGTTCTAGTTTTTGAAATTGAATTACATTTTTTCATAATTTAAGTGATAATTCAGATGTAAAAAATTGTCTTTTATTATGTCTATTAACGTGTGAATTTATTGGCATCAGTAACATAAAAGGTAAAATGGTTGTTATGTTAATTTTAAAACGTATTAAACAATTAACTAATAATTTGTAAAACATATTTTTTTCTTAATTGATATCGTACAGAGTATAATTTAAATTTTCATAACAACTTTTTGAGATACTCGACAAACACATTAAGTAAACAAAATTTTTAACTAATATATAAAACTTCAAATACGAAGTAGGTAGATTCTTATTTAGTTGTCATGCAACGTACTTAATTTATGCCGTTCTTTAAATCACTAATAGTACAACTTCAAGTGATCTACTTTGTTACTCTTTCATAACTAAGTGACTATCAGTACTATCCTGAGGGGGCAAGTATTTTTATGATCACAGTCTCTATGCTGGTAAAGTTCTTGTACTTCAGACAGCTATGGTGGAGAAAGGGGTATGAATAACGTTACATTTCTTCAGGCTACCGTGGCACAGAACGTACCTATAACTAGTCTAGTCAACAGATCACCAACGTTCAGTTCTAATTTCGATATGTGACCTACCAACCCACCCTTACAAGTTCAGTGGTATTGATCTACTACCCCTCTTACACAGTCAGAATGGTGTTTGGGCCATTACACCCAAATAGTTCGAATACAATGGTTTTTAATTATCATATACATATAAAATAACATACACACCAGAAGCACTTGGCTAGACACCCACGTCTTGGACCCCACTAATACAATACCACTGTACGTGTGTGTCAGTGGTTGGTTCAAAACTACTGTACTAGTATATGGGTAGGTAAATATTATTGAGAATGCTTGTATAGGTGGGTGGGTAAACATCTCTGTACATGTATCAGTGAGTGGGTCAATACTATTGTACGTGTGTGGGGGAAGGGTTCATACTCTACGAGTATGGGTGGGTGGGTGAGTCAATAATACTTAACGTTGGTCAATAATGTTGTACGTGCATGTTGTGGTGTTTGGGTACACATCACTGTACATGAATTTGTGAGTGGGTCGGCCAATACGGTACCACAGTACGTACAGAGAACGGTTAGGTCAATACTGTTGTATGTGTGAGTAGTGAGTATAAAGTTTTGTGGGTGAACAGTTGACAAAAATGGATGGCTGCTTGGATTACAATCTAACACAATTTTAACTTACTACTAAATTAACACTAATTTTTCTTTACAACGAATTCTTAAATCACTCTTATTAATCTTAAACTAAAAAAAAAAAAAAAAAAAAAAAAAAAAAAAAAAAAAAAAAAAAAAAAAAAAACTTTTTAAGTTGGTGGAAAATTTATATTATGTTATTAAGACTAAGATTACTAACAAGTGTTTCACTCAATACATCAACCTGTTTCTCTTTACGTAAACTTTTAACATATACAAACAATTACAATATACAGCTATAGAAAACAAACTAAGAATTTTAGTTTTTACATAATGATTAGCAAATAATTACCCCAAGTTATTCCAAAAACGATGATTAATGCTATTTTTGTAATTTAAAAAGTGTCACTTTCAAATCATGGGGGACTTCAATACTTAACTACGAATAGCTTTGCAAGAAAAAATATGTAAAGTAGCTCTCACCTCAATTTCCAGATTACTCTTCATTTGTCATTCATTCCACAGACCTGTCACACCTCTTGAATTGGAAAAAACTCACCTCTAACGAAGCATTTCTTCGCAAAAGTAAATACTTCCTAAGTGATCTTATATTTTTGAGCATCAAGCAAAGACTCAATCGTTTATATATCAACACGTTCAAATTACGTATCGTTGGTAAAATAGATAAATTGTTGTTTTATTTTTCAAAAGTATAGAAATATAATAGGTACAAATTATTTCAATATTTTTATAAGAATTTTACGTTTGTTGATGGTTCTAACGAAACATTTAGTTTTTAAGTGAATTTAATAGCTATAAATAACTCAGTTTTACAAATGTTGAATTTAACTGAAAATTTTATGTTGCATTATCTGTGTTTAATGTAGAATTATATTCTAATAACACTATTAATTACAAGTATCACATACGAAGTATAGTCAAAAAGTTCCCGGAATATGTTGAAATATGTTTATTGGAAAAAGATAAATCTCACAAACCTATATTTCTTCAAAATATTCTTCTCCTACAGCAATAAACTTGTCCCTACGATCATACAGACGGTCAAATCACTTTTGACACTAATTTTTTTTAATGTATTTCAATACTTTTATAGCATTTTTTATGACAGCTCTAGCACCTGCAAATCGATTTCCTTTTGCTGATGTTTTTACCGTGTCAACAGTAAGAAATCGGCCGGCATAAGGTCAAGCGAATATGGAAGATGTTCTAACGCAGTGCTTGACTATGTAGTTACGTACTAACAAGAATCGATGTGCAGAGGTATCGTCATGCAGCAAAATCCAATTGATTTCTGCTCATTTTTTAGGCCGTTTCCTCCAAATAGCATCCCGTAAGCGCCTAACAAATTTTTTGTTGATAAATGTACCTTATATGTGATATCATCAATTGTTATTATTCAGTATGCATGGACAGTTTTCGGAACTCGCTCAATGTTATCATCTGTGGTTGCAGTCGAAGGGCGTTCACTACATAAGTCATCTTTAATGTTTATGCGACCTTCACGAAAACGTTTGTGCCTGTCGTAAAATTTGCTTTTGTTCATCGCTTTGGTTCCGTATGTTTGAATTGACATTTTAAGTGTCCCAGAAAATGACTTGAAGTAAAAAACCAAATTTAATGTTTTTTAGTTGTTCATTAAATACATTTTCAAAACGTAACAATTTAAACACGTAAATACACAAAAAGTGCTCTCCACGGAGGAATAATGGTGGCTCACGCTACCAGTGTACTTGTATGGGTGGGTGGGTGGGTCAATACCACTGTATGTGTATGTGTGGACAGGTAGGTCAATAACTCTGTATGTGTATGGGTAGGCGGGTGGGTCAATACTAATGTACGTCTAAGGGTGGGCAGGTGGGTCAATACCAGTGTACTTGTATGGGTGGGCAGGTGGGTCAATACCAGTGTATTTGTATGGGTGGGCAGGTAGGTCAATAACACTGTACGTGTATGGGTGGGCGGGTTGGTCAATACCAGTGTACTTGCATGGGTGGGCGGGTGGGTCAATATAACTGTACGTGTATGGGTGAAAAAATGTATTTTTCAAGACTTATGATGACCTCACAAGAGTCAATATTTTATATATTTCGGCTTGAAAATGATTACATAAAGTAGTCGAAACCGGTCAAAAACCCACCCGCCCACCCAAACACGCTTAGTGGTATTGACCCACCCACCCACCCAAACACGCACAGTGGTATTGACCCACCCGCCCACCCATACACATACAGTAGTATTGACCCACCCAGCCACCCATACACGTATAGTAGTATTGACCCACCCGCCCACCCATACACACGTACAGTGGTATTGACCCACCCGCCTGCCCATAGACACATACAATGGTATTGACCCACCCGCCCACCCATACACACGTCAATGTTATTGGCCCACCCGCCCGCCCATACACACGTTCAATGGTATTGACCCACCCGCCCGTCCATTCACCCACCCGCCCGCCCATACACACTTACAATGGTATTAATACTCACGCTACCAATATTCCTTCTCCAGGAGTAGTACAAACTGATAGACGACGAAAATCCCACCGGCAACCACGCTATGTGTCTCTGGACATCGATTCTGGGAACTTTTTGACTGTACCTCGTATTGATTTAATGTATATTTTCAGCAAATAAAATCATAAATTTATTATTTTGCTAATATCCTGTATATAAACTTGATAATTTGTTTTAAAACTTTATTTTACACTGACTAATGGATGGCAACATAATTTTTTTTAGTAAAAACAAATCCTTTAGTACAGGTGAGTTGCATTGAGATTAAAGCACTTATTTTGTTACAAATTCCAGAAGTAGGTGTTATGGGATTACTGAAGTGTCTAAATGAAAAGCTATCTGGAAATTGAAGTGAAAGCTACTTTACTTGTTTGTCATGCAAATCTCTTCATAGTTTTATTTTAGCTTTCATTTCCCCATTATTAGCTCGAATCTGTAAACTTACTGAAATGTCAAAGGATTCTAAAATGTATTTTAGTTCAAACTTGTAGTATCTTCTACAAGCTCTGTTGTAAAACTGTTGTAGTATGATCTATTTCATTTTAATATATATTGCTATCGAAAGAAAATTATTACTTACAAAATTTTGTAAATTGTTTCAATAGTATTTTCACTTTCACTATTATTGTACACATAAAATATATATCATTGTACAGTTATATTATTGTACAATAATCGTGAATATTTATAAACTAGTGGACACCGCTGCACGCTTGTTGTGCCAACCCCGTCACTCACTGCACTCGATACACCTCGGCCTTCTGCCTCAGCATGAGACTACTGACTACAAGTAATAGTAGATTAATTGTATAACGTAACTTCACATTACTGTATAACATGTATTTACAGTATTTTACTCACAATAACTGCGTTGCTTCTTATTTATTGTTGTAAACACCAAACTTAGCCCATTTAAAACGTGTTCATTTCATTATTTTTTTGTTTAACAGCTAAGGATTAAACTCTTAGTGAATCAAGAGGATAATGTCAAACACACAAAATATTTATTTACAAAACAGCTGTGAATAATTTACTAAAATCAACCCGATGTTATCTTTATGAACGATCTTTTAGGGTACTGTATGATCCTTTATATTTTATAGAGAGGGGGGGGGGTTTAAACTGACATCAAAATAGGAACAAAAATACTGAACCTAGTGGCAAACCTTAAAAAAGTAACAACTTATGAAATATATATATATTATTAAGTTAATTTGGATTATTGAGCTATCAGATCTTATCATAATATTAATAATAATATTAATTAAAATAATTTTTTTAACATACAACATGTCCAAAATGTCTTTAAACACCTGAATTTTTTATAGAAATTCGAAAATATTACAATCTCTATAGGTACTGGGCGCACTACCTTTTAGAATTACGTTTTGTCCTATCACACTAACGGGAGACGGCCTGCCGAGGGTATCTTCCATATTCATATCGAAGCATATACCTTGTTATGTATCATTTTAAAGGTTATAGTAAGCTAAATTGAATGCCACAATCCATATCTCTAAGGATTTACTCGATCAGGAAATAGAGCACATTGAGTATTTGAATTTGCTAACGTTCAACAATTTCATTTTAACGGTTCTTATCATTGTAATGTTACAGGAAAATTTTTAATATGTTTCTTTAAATGTTTTACTTGTATAAATCCAAATTTTATTTCAAGCAGGTTATTATTACAATTTTTATTAAGTTTTACTACAATACAACTGTGCAAACAATAAGTTATTTAGATAATTTTTTATAAAATTAATTTATGATAGTAGAAAAGACAACACTAACCTTTTAGCACCATTTTTCGTCAAAGTAAATGTTTGAACTGTCTCCCTTCTTCCGTTTGACAATGAAGTTAAAATGAAATTGTTGAACATCAGCAAATTTACATTACCAAAGTGCTCTATTTTCTGACAGAGGTAATCCTTAGAAATGCGTTCATGGCATTGAATTACGTTTACTATAACCTTTTAAGTGATATATCTCAAAGTATAGACTTCCATAAAGAATATTGACGATACCCTCAACAGGACGTCTCCCATGAGTGTTAATTGACAAAACGGTGTTTCAAAAAGTAGGGGTCAATTTCTATCGAGATCGTAAAAGTTTCGAATGTCTACTTTAATCAATAAAGAAAATTTTTGGGGTTTAAAGACATTTTAGACACCCTGTGCATATTAGAATCCTTTAATAGTATAATTTTCAAATTAAAAACTAAATTTAGTTAGAAAACTAAAATGGACCTATGAAGACATTTGCATGACAAACATGTAAAGTAGCTCTCACTTTTATGTCCAGATAGCTTTTCGTTTATACACTCCAGCAATCCCATAAAACCTACTTCTGGCATTGTAAAAAGTAAGTGTTTTGGTCCTAATGCAACACACCTTTAACAAAGGAGTTGTAACAAATCTCTTTCCTTAATGTAATATAATCATTGCAAAAAGTATGTTATAAAACCATTTTTTTTACAGAAAACTTCTAAACTGATAAAAATCTTGTTATGGGTATAAGCCATTCACGTATAAAAATTATTATATTTAGTTGATTGTTTCTGTTGACACTGATGTATTATACACTCATTGATATTATATACATTTGATAGTAAAGTACAGAAAAGAATAAAAACTAATCCTTAATATTACTATTTAAAATCTTAAAAATATAGTAATACAATGTATGAATCAAAGTATGTTAGACATTGCCATATTATTCAAAGACCTTTTCTATAACATGTATAGTTATTAAAAGTTAAAATACAAAGTAACAAAGCAAGTACGCAATTAAATATAATTTCATTAAGTGGAAAACCATACTTATCACCCTCCATGATAGTTTCCATCCAATAATACACATTATTAAAATTTATACTCCGCATAAAATATTAAGTAAACTCTCTAAATCCCAATTCAGAACAGACAAATTATAAATAAAGAAATGTTTGTAAACAGCATAGTAATCAAGTCACATAGCTGGATATGTATTACATTTCAGATAACAAGTAATAAGGCTATAAAACGTATAAATGATTCACAATCCGAATGAAACAACAACAAAAGAGGTCATATTTTAGAATGTACGTAAAATGTTGGCTATTATCTAAACGGAACGGTGTACAGCCGTTCATATTGTATACCTGTCGATTAAAATTGTCGATAACACCACAATGGAGAGTTTGTAAACTGTTTTCACTGTATCCCGCACAAATTCTTTGACCGAATTCATTTTTTTCAGAGTATATAAATAAATTTGAAAGGAAACGTTTCTTTTATTCAGTTTTAAAGTAAAACACATTATTTACATACTAAAAATACAAGAATGCTTTAAAATATGTCACTTATCGTTTAGTATAATTGCAATTGTAATATTGGGTGGTCATAAGGTCTTGAAATAAATTTAATATTTTATAATAATCGAACTTTATAATGCTGTTTTTGACTAAAAATTTTAAATTTTTACTAAATTTTGTTTGACGTTTAAAGACATTTCATGTAGAAAATAATTTTTAGCACGAAAAGCATTTTGACTTTAAAATGTTAGTTGTCATAAAGCACATGTCTTAGCCAATCCCATTATTGAAAATACATGGAATACAATTAATTGGTCTAACGAGCACTAGGATAATAATAAGCTTATGGAAAAGTAATAAGCGTATGGAATAGTAATGATAATAATAAACTTTTCTTTGCAGTTGAGATTCACTGTTTCGTAATTGACCATCTCACTCTACTAACGCTTTCTGATATGTAGTGTTCTTGTTTGAGGTAATTTCCGTTACATCTGAAAAAATGTTTGCTCTAATATTGAGTTATATATTTTAAATTTTTAAATTTTTCCACGCTTGCAAGGAGCCAAAAGAACAGAAGTTTTGTATAGCGGGATACGTTAATAAATGTCCTCCTGTGTGTGGTTTGCGAACTTTTCTTCTGAGGTTACTTTTATTTTACCTGCCAGGTAGAAAATACAGGTGGTGCATGAATAAAAGGAAACCAAAACAATCCTGACAAAACCTTCAGCTAGTTATATTTTTTAACGCTTTAATTAAATAAATCGTTTATTACGAATGTTTGATCTTTGACTGAAACTTTACATTCATAATTTTTAAACCTAATTTATACAGTTTAGTTTAAACGAAGGAGATACGAACTTTTGTACAATTTACGGGGTGGAGATGCTGGGGTACAGTGAGTGGAAGAAACAGGTGAGAGAAACACGCTGTAGGTGTGTTAGTGAGTCAGGCACAATGCTCTTAGTGACAAGGGCTGAAATCCAGAACTATATTCCTTGGAGCGATCAAGTGGGTGTCTGAATTAAGATCCTTAACTTTATCCAACGAGTGAAGTATCTCTATATTTTACCTCCGTTTTCAAACGCGTGACTTGTATTTCCCAGTCTTGCATCTGAGCCGTCACACTGGCAATGATTTTCCTTTCCTAATGTATTAATTATATATTAGTTAAGTCTCATATGAATGCAACAGTTACATAAATTTTAAAACATAAAATTAAATTTTAAAATCGTCATATAAACAGAAAATTAAATAAAATTATCAATGTGCATAGAGAGAAAATCAATACACTAACAAAGTAGAGCAGGTTGATGTTACTAAATGAGGTATGGTTTTAAAAATATTCGTACTTATAAGTTACTAAAACTTACATGTTACATAATAACTTATTGTTATCACTATTTTGTTATCAGTGAATTTTTTCATCTGTATAAATAGATAAAAACTATACGATTTATAATACTTGGGTTTAAAAGTGGGGGGGGGGGGGGGAGTTGACATACATTTCTTCAGACATACACTAATTCCAAGTGTATAAATACATGAGAGTATATATTTTTTTCGAATGAATTGAATCAATTTATAATATAACTAAGACATTCAAAGTTTTCGGAGAATCTATGAAAACCAAATACATTAATTTTTTTCGTTTTTTTATACATCGTTTTAAGGAAGTTAGAAAAAAAGTGATAAATTCTGAAGTTTATTACTTGCAGTTTGCGTAAAATATTTGGCCACAAAATATAGGTGATAAGATAAAGATCTAACCATAAGATACCTTAGGCGTTAAACATGCAAAGTGCTTACACAAATCGGTTTCCATTTCTCTCTGTTCACTTGAGTAAAAAGGGAATGCCTCTTGAATGGTAACTAGGCCCAAGTTTTTATCTCACTACACGATTCTACTGAGTAACTGATTGGTGGATGTAATTTCAAATTATTACAAAATTATTAAAATTAATTGAAATACTATGTATGTTTAGTTTTAGACTTACCTACCACAAAGTATTGTTTATTTCTACAACCATTGATTAAACCACAGCGTAAAAAATGCACTCTAATAATTTAAACCACTAATGTGGATCTCCTTTTTTTAACATAAGATACCAACGTTTCAGACAGGCTGTAATTGACTTTTTGGGATAAACTGATATTCATTTTGGAATCAAAACGTTACATTAGTTCAACACCAAGAACTTATTGTTAGATACTTCACCATCTACAAAGGTACTTTATGGTATCTAAATCAATCAGGGTTCTAAAATGTTAGTAAAAATGTATTTTTGGTATACCTATATTTGTTTTCAAATACAAACTTGTAAACACTGTAGTTTCAAGAAAAAAATATTTTCATATCTGTATACTTTCAGTTAAACATTTCAAACTCTAGCAAAATACAAAAACTTCTGGAAATTATTTATTTCCATAATCATAGATCGAATAGTATTATGACGACAAATATATGATACATTGCATTTAATCAATTAAAACTTTAAATCAATAACTTTTTTGCATACATTTAAGATAAATGTAGAAACTACGTTTAACCTACTATAACTTTTAGATTGTACTAAACCTATTAGTTATTATGTTTTTAGCTGGCAAACAAATTAAGAATAAGAATAGAAGGATAAGAGTATATTTATTTTCTTAAAAAGATACAACACAGAAAATTTATATTGCAAAAAAGGTTTCTTAACTGCTATTTTAACAAAAGAAAATGTTTACTAAACTAAAAAAAAACCCTTTACAATAGTAAGAGTAGAATAATATAGTACAATATTAGTTCACATTTTTAATTAAATGGTTTTGGGATCGTTTTAAAAGTAACCCACTTTATATTTGTAATTCTGGAGCGTTGATATTGTTAATCAATTTCCAATTAGTTATACCTTTAAATGTTTTTTTCATGTTATTGTCGTGTATACTGTTTTCATATTATTATGAATCGTATAATGTTTCGTCTATTTTTGACGAAACTAAGATTTTTGAGTCTTAATCTTAATTTAGGCATGTTTTTATAACACTTTCTTATCGACTGATGTCAACCCAACAAATGGTTTTTGAGGGTCTTCAACATTTTTTTTATAAATATCACATTTTTCTGACTTATTCATGACTACATTGCATTTATCTATGTTTTCATCACCTGAGCCCGAATAATTGTTACTCAATCAGTATATACCATTTGAAGATATAGGCCTACATTTATTTATTTAATTTAAACTATATATTTTAGTTTTAGATACAGTTTAAATTAGGTGTAAGATTAATTTTAAGTCATATTGGGTATATAATTAAAATTCATCATTTCTTGTACTATATATGTCTAAAACATATGAAGTATAATCCAAAGTCTTACTGTTGATTGGATACTTGCTCTATGGAGTCTAAAAATATATTTTCCTATATTTCTCATGTTCTCTCACCTTACAAATGATGTTAAATTATTATGAAACCAAATTTCCAAAAGATCATAATGTTTAAATCAACCGCTTCACGATTAGAAAAATGTAAATGAAATGTTGACTATACACTTAATTTACTCCAATTCATTTCTAACAATAAATAAATCTTTATTATCTCTTGGTGATAATAAATGAAAAGCATCTTGATTCCCCACATAATTATTTTAATATATAAAGTTTAATCACTATCCAGTATTTATAAAAATCTAACGAGTATAAAACGCAAAATAAATTTTGTATTACCTAATTTTTAAATTATTTTTTCACTGAAAGAAACATTTTTGTCCAATAATCTTTTTAATCGTTTTTAAGTCCAATAAGTGATAGGCTACATACAATTTTAAATCCTCGATGGTTCGTAGCCTGTAACAATCCAGGATATTTGGCGAATGCAAATCAGGACATGCCCAGAACTGGAACAGTAAACAACAGCATTGCATCTCTAAGCTCTAGAGTATTGCAATTTCAAGTACTGTTCCAGAGTCTTATAGCACTATTTAGATAAACTAAACTATAAAGTTTGTAATTTTCAACAAGGCATGTTTAGTATTATGTCTTATAGATATTTGTAAGTTTTATGAGTTTATTAGTATTAAATAAATTTGATTTAAGTAAAACAATCAGGTTGTATTTCATGTCGTGATAATAAATAGTGATTCATAAAAAGTGTTTTAAGACACATGGCTTTTCACAATGTGTTTGTTACCTACCTACATCTCTCTCTCTCTCTCTCTCTCTCTCTCTCTCTCTCTCTCTCTCTCTCTCTCTCTCTCTCTCTCTCTCTCTCTCTCTCTCTCTCTCTCTCTCTCTCTCTCTCTCTCTCTCTCTCTCTCTCTCTCTCTCTCTCTCTCTCTCTCTCTCTCTCTCTCTCTCTCTCTCTCTCTCTCTCTCTCTCTCTCTCTCTCTCCCTCTCTCCCTCGTAGTTAAGTGTGTATATATTATGGATCAACTCGTTAAGCCAATGATAAGTGAGCAAAATTTAACACAACATTTGTACAGGTGTCATTCGTTAGTAAAAAAGTAGCTTAAACTTAAGCAATTTTTTGTTTTCAGTTTTACTATACACTAAGTTAAATTGGTAGGTTCATGTTATCCAATATATTCTAAAAAAACTTCTAAGATATATCACGTAGTTTTTTAATGAGTTATTTACCCATAGAGCCCAAATTTGCCATTTTAGGGAAAATACCATATTTCCATAACAAGTGTCCTGTTGATTTGTTTTCCTCGCCACATTTAATACGTGAATGACAACCAACACTTTTACTAAACAATACTCCAAATTCTTGTTTTATTGAACATCCTAATTTAAGTATATCAGTATAAACTTTGGAGCATCGTTTGAGTTGTGTCCATGAGCAACTTGAGTAGTTTGTGGACACCCAAGTTTATGGCCGGTGTCAATTGGAAAACATAAGCGCGTCTGAAGCAAGTTCTGATTGCAGAAGCATTTTATAGTACTGTACAGACACGTTTATGGCACACAACTGGGAGGCCCTATGAACAGACAGACCAGAGCTGTAATTGGATAGAATTCGAATGGATGACCTCTGAATGCAAAATTGTATGTTTGAAAGTGACTTTGATGGAATGAATGAATGGACAATTTTAGACCATTTAATTTATTAAACATTTATTAACATTTATGACTATTGCAATACAATGTACTTTGTCTGACGCAATAAAAAAGGTTATTATTATTATTATTATCGTTGGGCAGTTTTGAACAGAGATTTTGGTGCATAACTGTAGCAACAACTACAAAAACCCGTAGTGACAGATAGTATTGACATATATTTTGGAGAGATATTTTATTTTGGCGTAAGCATTAATTATTCTGATTGAAAAGCACATGATAATATTAAACTATATAATATTAAGATAGATAATATTTTTGCACATCATCAACTTGTCACTAATCTCAAATTCACATGAATCTTGTCAAGAGGCAGATGTAGTAGGGCTGATATTTTCTCCTGGATCAACATTTTTAAAGATTAAACTTTGATTGTATTTAACCATTTTTGGTGATTTTGAAAACTATTCTTGAATACGGATTTATTTGAAATCTGCATAATTAGCTGATATCGTATGTAGTACCTATCGATGAAATTATTACCATTAGCTTTCACCCGTTTCCATGTAAGTATAAGAAGTTACTGAAGTAGTAATTTTTTGAGTATACTTAGAAGATAATCAACAGTTAAAAATACTCAAGAGGAACTTAAATTATGCCTTTAAAACTGTTAAAATCTTAGCAAATATCAATTGATTGCTGGCTAGAATACTTAGATTTCTAAATGATTACGTACAGTAGATTTTACTAAAAAAACTTCTTCGAAAAGAATAAGTAATTCAAAAGGAACCAAATAGTTTATTTTGGCCTAAGCATTAACAGTTCTGATTTAAAAGCACATGATAATATTAAACTATGTAATATTTAAATAGATAAATTTTTTTGTATTTTCTAAACACATTTTAGAAAATACACAAAAGTAATTTAATTTTTTACCTAAACATTACCTATAAACTGGGTATTTGAGCCTTTGTACTGGTTTTGAATCAATATACGGCTTTAGGTTTGTATTTATTTTTTTGACGGAATGCGATACAGGTCAAAACATTCGTTATTCATGAATTCGTTATTCATTACCAAGACCGTACAATTATGTTTGGTTGTTTACTCTAGCTGTAATTTATTTTACTTTTCAATGGTATCTGCAACTATACTAAAATTATTCAACGTATGTATTTAGCTTTAATTGGAAGAATAATAATAAACGTTAGAATACTAGACTTCGCGTATTTTTTTATGACACTTTAGTTGTTTAGGTAAGATTAAGTACCATTCGAACAAGAAATACTAACAGTATAAAGTGTGATCTGGTCATTATTGTTAGGAATAGGATATGTAATGCCGCTCATTGCTCGGTCGGTTGATGGGCAGATCGAATATCACAGGGCCTTCAGTGCATCCTTGAAGAGCTCCGTACATCATACTTTCTATACGATTATGACGACCCGTCTCTCACATCAGCTGAATCATAAATAAACATTGCTGCAACATTTAAGAGAAATTGATGTTTGTTAGATTGAAGTTTTTTTTATTATTTCATAATCCATGGATGCAAATACATTCATTGTGGTAAAGATATAAGACTTTAGTTGATTGATAATATTATTTACAATAAACTGATTGAGTACATTGTAAAATGTTAAAAATATGCAAGCTGAAACTTACTTTTTAGTTGTTGTTAAAGTTAATATTTTTAAGAACTTAACTCAGTTTGCTTAGTTTAATTAAAATGTACATAATATTATTGAAATACCAAACTGATTGAAAATTGTTTTTCTTTATTTTTAGAAGAAAATATTGGATCCTGTATCGACGAGAAGATTCCTTTGATACTGGACCTAACGTAAAATTACAAATTCCTTAGATTGCTCAAGAGTGCTTTGATAAGATTGTAACACATATAATGCTCGTCCCACTTTGAAAAATGCTCATTCTTTAATTTAGAAATACTTTTAAAGTTTTGTGTTCAAAATTAAGCTTATATTTTAAAAATATATGTTTTAAAACTAGTTTTAATGTTTAATTGCCCATTGTTTAATGCTTCTTTCTGTGAAGAGTCACTAACTACACTAAACATTTCACAAGTTCAATATGTATTTTAAAAACCTTTACTTTACCAAATTGAGATAAGAAAAGAATATCAAACCGTCAAGAACAGGACCTACATTTTTATTTTTTTTTTTATTTTACACCACTGTAATTTTGTAAAGGGTGGACCTTTCGAGATAATATTCGTGGAATTGTGTTCTACCTCTAAAAAACCTTTAATCTTATGCACCACTCGACATATACTCTTTTAAGGCTTTTCTTACTCCCTGATATAAAAGGGATATGGTAGTTACGTCAAAAAGTCGATTTATAAGTGAAGTACTAATTGCTTTATCTGTAATAGTTAATAAATTATTATTGGAAAATGTGGACATTTTGATCGACACTCCATCCAATTGATAAGAATGGAACATTTTGGGAAGTAAATCATCATATGGTAAATGTATCATACGGTTATTAAACTGAAATGTTTAAAATAATTTTTGTAGGTAAAACTACAAACATTATTTGGATATTTTAAGCAAATTTCTAATAAAACGTTGCAAATATTATACTCCCTGTAAATGTTAAAGATATATAAAAATACAGTGAGTTTATATATCTACTATGCATACTAATAAAGTCCAAGGATCAATATCAACAGGGAGGTCAGGTAGTTTGATGTTTACTTAAGATGTTTGTCCGTACCTGTAAGGTTCAGACCACAGAAATGTTTGTGAACTCCCCAAGGCAAGGATCCAATCAGAACAAAATACCGGATACCTTATTTCAGATTTTTCGATTAGATAAATTCATCAATACACGTTATCATGTTTTGAATGTTATACAAGTTGAAAGAAATATCTAATAATTAATAAGTAATTTTAATCGTTTTATAAATATCATATTTTATTGATTTATGATCATTTAGTTTAAATATACAACACTATGTTAAGTGATTTAACAAAAAGTATAATTAATTGATATAACTTACTCACACTAAAATATCATGCCGTTAAAATTAAAAGAAGTATTCAGTTGGGTAGTTAAGGGTTTTTGGACATTTTTCCATACTCATGACGACATCCTGTATGTCGTTTTGGCTTGGTACAACCTACGTTTTTTCAAATATTAAATCTAAATTACATCTAATTAGCCTAAAATATTTGTTGTGCTTAATTAGATCTTAGTAATTAGTAAATTAGTAGGTCCTCTTAATACCAACATGGAGTCCACTCAATGGTTGCCATCAACGTGGACACTACTAGAGAATACTGGGGTGTCTATGTTGGATCGTAGTCAAGGTTCAGATGTTGTGTAGGGAAGAGAACTGAGTGTAAGACTTGTTTATTAGCTGGAAATCAGACCAACACTACGTGGTTTGGATTCAACGTAAATCTGTAGGTCCCATAGTTGTCCTAGCTATTGAGCTATCAATAAATAGTCCTTTCTGAGCTAAGTTGAACTCAGATAGTAACAATGACTACACTCATTCATCTACATCCATGCACCCCTCATATTTGACCATATCTCTACGATCAGCGTCTTAGATATGAATAAGATGTAACTTTTATTTGATACTTGAAAAAGACTTGGGTTATACTAAGTAAAATGTTATGAAGAGTTCTTCAATAAATGAAGGAGAATGTTTAAGTATCCTTATATGCCCTATCAAATGCAGTTCCACCTACCCACTCATACGCAAACCATGAACCCATCCATCCACCCATGCACGTATAGAAGATATGGCTTATACATCCAACCATACACGTTCAGTGGTTTGACCCATACACGTACATTAGTACTTACCAACCCACCCACTCATAAACGTAGGGTGGTATTGAATCACCCACTCATCCATACACGTACAGTGGTATTGAACCACACAGCCATCCCTACATAGAGATTGATAAATGACCCATCAACCCACCCATTCACGTAGAGTTTTATTGAGTCGTTTACCCACCCATACACGTACAGTGGTATGGAATCCCCTACCCACCCATACACGTACAGTGGTATTGAATCACCCAACCATCCTTACAGAGACTTTGATAAATTACCCATCCACCGACCCATTCACGAAGAGTGGTATTGAGTCACCCACCCTAATGTACACGTCCATGGTATCACATTTTAAGAACAAAAATGCAATTTTAATCAAAAAGACAAGGAATTACATAATTATAAATGAGCAGATTAGAAAAGTGGCTAGGTTGGAGATATATGTAATGTAAAAAATATGAAAACTGGAATTAAGAAGATTTCGATAAATTAATAAAATTTATGAGATAAATGCTGGAAAGTATGTTGATATACGAGTACAGTGAAAAATAACTAGATATTATAGGCCAAGAATGAGGTGGAAGAAGGATGTGAGGGAAGAAGTAAAAAGAGGCCTTAATTGGCAAGAAGCTGATAAAAGGGATCTCGTATATTTATATTTATGAATGAAAGAGGCTTGTCAGCAACACCCCGGTGACTGAATTGGATAACTAGTGATGATGATTAATTATTATTTATCTATATTTCAATACAATATGGTTTAACATAGGCTTCTAGGTTATAGGATCCTCTAGTTACAACTATATTTTACTTTAGTCCTATCAATTGTGTAAAAAGAAAACAACAACAACTCTATTTATTCTTTCATGGCAAACCCTATAAAGTATCCAGAGAAAAACAAAAATATGGCTACAAGACTACAATAAATTACTGTAAATATAGATAAAATATAAAACCATACATGCAGTTGAATCTATGAAATTAACCTCAAAACACGTAATGATATGAAAAGCTATGATTCCTGACCAACAATAAGATGGTGGAAGGTAAAGTACAACACGTCCACCAGAAAAAAATCCTACGACAATGACAAGTACGTAAACCAAATTGAATGCTCCATAAGTGACTTTAAAGCGTATTGAATATTTTCAAAGTTTTTTTTTGAAGTAAAAGTACAATTTTAGATAGTTTAATTTAAAATTATCTAGCTTAACTAACTACTTTAAAATTAATCTACTTTAAAATTAACTAGCTTTTAGCTAGTTAGAAGTCAGGAGGTTTTACAGCTTGTTGTAGTGAATAAGGAGAAACGAAACCCAATTTTAAATAGAATTGAGGTGAGAGATGTTCGCAATGCAAAGTTGTTAGTAGGTACAGCTTCACTCTCCTCTCAAGGTTTTTGGCTTTGTAGTTTAAAATCGTAGATTTTATTCTTTATCTCATTACCACATTTAGCGTCATAAAAGTATATATTGTAGGTCAAGTACAATATTAATATATTTATAAGTTGTGGTATAAAGTTTAATAATGTAATTATTAATGAGTAACTTTAAATAATTACATAAAGTTTTTAAAGCCTTAAAATGATATTAGACGTATGTTTACTTGCTGCAACACTATTTTGTGTTCATTGATTTATATGACAAGTTTTTTAATATTATTAAAAAAAAAATGGTATACTTTATAGTGGTTGTTCTGGGATGTTCATGTTCTTATTATTATTCCTTACTAAGACGTCAGTCGTAAACATAAGATTGACTAGGAGAGGTAAGTAAATCTTACGAGTTTACATGAATGAATGGAGTCATTGTTACTAATAAAGATCAAATTTCCGTAGAAATAGCAGTTTAGCAACTAAGGGACCTATAGATTTACATAGAATTCTAACCATTTTCCATTCATAGAATATTGATCTGATTTCCAGCTAATTTAAAACCCAATAGTCAGTTGAAATCCCTACACAGAATCCAGGACCTGGACAACCCAGACTTGTCTAATAGTGTCCACGCCATTGTCAACCATTGGGTGGATGCCATGACATGTTGGTTTAAAGGTATCTGGTAATCAATGAAATAGATAAACTATCCATAATATTTTTGTTTAAAATTACTTAAGTTAAAAAGTTAAAACTACCGCCAGAATGACTGGGCTGGCATTCACCTTGCAAGGATGGAATCGCTCGGCTGGCCACCCATCCAAGGAACATTACAATAACAATCCTGAGCTTAATAAATTATTTTTCAAATTTAAACTGTGAATAATTTGTAAAATGTTATTTTACAACCCATATATGCCCAGTACCCAAAAATGGAGAAGCAAGTTAAACATGAATAAATGCACCTAACTATTGGTGTACAAATGGACGAGTGGTCTAAGGTGCTGTACTATGGCTAGGTACAGCACTAAGTATTGTCTGTTAGAATTTAGCTCAAGCGGGTACTTTTTACCGTGAAACTTTATAGTATAAGAGAAGTTACACTATGAGAAGTAAAGAAGTAGCATAGTTATCTCAAAGGACAAGTTAATAAGACTAAATTAAAATGGACATGCAAAAAATGAAAAGTATGAAAATAAGGAAATAAATAATCATAGAAAAATATAAATTAAAAATATGAAGAATAACATAAAATAATAAAATTACCAAACAAATTTGGGCATATATGGGTTTAATTACAATTTGTAGTTTTATGAATGATGTGTTCTACTTGAAATAATTTCAATAGTATAGTTAATTGTTCGATAGGTGTATGCACTTATATACCTATTTTCAAACCGATAGCTTCCAACGTATATTATCCTTTACTGAAATGCAGTTTTATGGAAGTATTACTACTTTTCTACTGATTTTGATTACAAGCAACTGAGTTTTCCTTTTTTTTTAGAAAAAAGGACCTTACTGCAACTGCTCACCATCACTTTATTTGTGGCAACAACAGGATTATTATTTTTTAATGCGAAATTAGATGATCGTATAATATTACAGAATAATGGGTGAACGTTTACACAAAACTATTGCATCGTGTATCCCTTATTATGGTAAAAATAAGAGTCCTCCTAACAACGTTTGATGGTTACTTATAATACTGATTCTCGTTACTCTTCCATCTTGGTAAATACTGCTAATTCAAGTTATAAAATAAAAGAAATAATTCTTACTTTTAAGTCACTTCTTCACCAATAAATAGTTAGTACATAATCTTATTCCTGTCATCTCAGTGATAAAACTGTTTATGTGAAGAATTTATAAAGTCTCTGCAAGTTGTAAACAAAAATATAGGTATTTGAAATATTTTTGGCCCTAGGGGTGTGGTGTTGTAGCCCAGCTACTTTGGGACAAAGTGCTGTCTCCACAGTACTTTATGTGATAAGTTCTATGCTTAGTCCTTCTTATACTGAGTTGGAGTCCGCTTTTTGGTCAGCTACTAGAGGATTCTGGTGTGTCCATGTTGGGTGATAGCCATGGTAGATGTTGTGTAGAGAAGAGAACTGAGCATTAATGGTGTTCTATCAAAAATTATTTTAAATTTTTTAAATAAAATTATTTGTCTTGTCGTCGACAAAAAATAATAAGTGTGTCGAGGAAAAACACTTTAAAAAATTTTTTCTATGGATATATGGCTACCTAAAGTGGCTAATGTCACCTTTATTGGTTCCCAACTCATTAACAACCGTGCAATATATGTTATTCAAATTTTGAGAATATAGTGGACAATTGGTACTAATCAACCAAGAGCAAATTAAAACTAATAATAAAATAACATTTTTTACAGTGTAACCAATTATTATTTTATAAATTACGTCTGTATGAATTTCCAGTTAAAATTTGTACAATTACCTTTCGCCTAAAAAGTAGATTAACAATACACAAAATCTGTTATTAAAGTTTACAATATACTATGAAGTTATTCCGGCTGTGCTCCTGACGTGGAGAAAGAGTGCTGTTACTCTCCCATTCCATGGAGAGCAAGGCATCCACTTTACTACTCGTGGCGACAGTGGTGGCGAAACGTTGAACTATGCTTCATCTAGCGCCGAACTGAGCCGGTCGCTTATCAATTGTTGAAAATCAGACCAATACTATGTGGTTTGAATTCCAAATAAATCTGTAGGTTCCCTTAGTCCCCGGGGCTATTGAGCTATTCGAACATGGCTCTTTCTAAGGAACAGTAAATTAGTAACTATGACTACAATTTTCATCTAAACACTCATGACACTGATTTGCCCCTCATTATCACACATATGCCTGCATGTTAATGTTAAATATATAAAATAACCAAAAAATGAAATAAGATTACTACCCATCCTCGATGAATGTGATTTTAACAAGCAACTTTAAATCACGTTTCTCTCATTTTTTATTATTTTTTTTGCTCTTAAACCTAAAAATAATTTGTCTTTCCTGTCGCATTTACTATCCAGGGCATCAAATTAAGGATCCTATTATATTTTAGATATATGGCTTTCATAGTGATCAATATACACTAAATTGTTAAATAATTTAAATTTATATTAATGTTAAACTTGTTTTGTAGACCAATTAGTGGTTTAAGATTCACAGTTTAAACATGATATTCACTTTAGTTTTAAACTTCCAATATAATGTACCGCTATTATAGTGTTCTTCAAAGTCTGCAAGTTCATCATTGTATGAATATTGTACGTATGTGGTAGTGCTACAGTATAGGGCTTGGGTTATTCCAAGAAAAATGGAAACCATTTCACTGAGTGATATGCCTTACATGTTTTCCACGTTGGACTGGAGAATTATTATGATTATGCCTCCCAGCTTTTTTGACGTTTAAACTTTCCAAGAATAATTCTCTCTAAAAAAAAAAAAAATATTAAACATACAGGATTAATACTAAATAGTTCATATTTAACTTTTCTTATCAAAATTACTAAATTGTTATATTCCCTTAAAATTGATTTCTTTAATTATTAAACATATTAAAACATTTATTCAACCCTTTTATATCGTAGTACAGTATTGTCTTAATTATTTGACTATTAATAATTATTTCCTAAAATGCCATATATCCAAATGAAAGGATTAGTCCGATGTACTGTATTCAAATTTACAATTTCAACGAAAGTTAACTGCGATAAAACTGAATGATATTAAATGTGAATATATAAATGAAGACATAGAAAGGAAATAACAAAGTATAAAATAACTTATTATTTTGGTAACTACGTTTTATATTTAATTTAATTCATTTAAAAACTATTTTTAACATATGGTTGTAGAGCAATCTTATACAGTAACAAATGGTTTAAAGTATACAAAGTATAAATTATGAAAATAGATAACTATTGACACATTGTCGTTGTTTAGTAACGGTGCGGCTTTATTGATATAAATGTGTTTTGTAAGGTGTTATTTGAAAGGTAAAGAATTTATATTCAAGTATTCGACTCCTCAAGTTAAATGAATCTGCCGACTTTAATTATTTTTAAGCATTTATGGGTTATACCTAAATAATCATATTTTTGTTTTTATTATTAAATTTTAAGGGCTTAACGTCATTTATGTTTACTTTCGTGTGAGTTACCATGTATAAAAAAAACTTGATTGATATAAAACTTTAGCTTACTTTTAGGTTACATATCTTTATAAACTCATATATAAAGAAACGTTGAAATGCGTAAATTAATATATAAAAAATGTTAAGTTAGAACCAAATGGCTCTTTCATACTCTGGACCTTAAATACAAAAATTATAATAAATTTATAACATACAAGACAAAACTTAATGGCAAAGTAATCAACGAACGCTATGAAAATTGTATGTGATTTCGAAACATTAGCCTTTACTAGACTTGGTGTAACCAAACACGGATTCTAGAAAGTAACTAATAAGTTTTAAAATTGTTACTTTAGTGATAATAAAACTATCTAGATACAGTTTATACAATGAGGTTCACCTTACATTTATCCATAGTTAAGACATTAAATATTACTTTATTCCAAATATCATATTCTATGCAATGGAACAGTACGGAATTTGTCTCTTGGATAAACAACCCTCTTTTGTTTGGTTTTTAGTATATTTTGTAGATCGTTGGTTTCTGTCAACTGTTCCGTTTCCGTTTTCCTAGTTTACTTCGCTACTCTCGTCACATTTACTTTATCGCGTAGCTGTCATCATGAACGTACTTTCTTGTGGCTAGAAGCTAATACATAAGTTGTTGTAGTATTCAATTGAATTGAATTCAATTGTTTAACATTTATTTAATTTAAATATTGTTTATTATTATCCAAATGTGCTTTTCTATCAAATTTAATATATTTTAAATTTACTCGGAGGTGTAACTTTATTTTCTGTAGCCTAAGCTAAACTCCGAATGAGTCATGTGGTCTTCAAAGTTAAGATTTTACTTTGTTGTCAATAGTTTCTTTGCCATGCCCAAATTATTGATTTCCGTTATAAAGACGACAGGTGGGTTGTGATACCGAAAATAATCTTGAAAGTATTTATATTTGATACTTAGAATGAAGGTATTTATAACTAATTATTCAATCAATGTAACAGTGGTTACATGAGATGAAATTCAATGTAACAAACTCATGAATGCTTGAAGGCAAGTCCTTTACAGAACAGATAATTTATTCCAACGTAGATTAAGCACGTTCTTCTAGAAAGCGTGTTTCAAATATTTTTCGTTTAAAAATTAAAATTTCGTAAAAACTAAACTACTTCAGCAAAATATAATTATTTGTAAAATCGGAAATTTTTACCATTACAGTGATAGCTTACCTGTATAAGACTATCAGTGAGTATAAGACTATGAAAGTGAGAACATTATACAAAATACTTTGAGTAATAATAACAATTTATTTAGTTACCGATTTGTTGAAATAAATTAAGCCTTTCAATAATCGTTTTATTTTGAAAGTAATTACAAAACTAAATATTTGTTCAAACTGTAGTTCTTTGTAAGATATTACGTCTTGTTGTTTAGTCTTACTCTGCATAATGTTAAATAGCTACGATGAGAAAACAAATATGTTAGATTAATAGATAATACACTGTATGGTTTATTTATTTGTTAAAAAATCTAATTCTGATATGGAATTTTTGTTGTGCTAGAAAATTAAATTAGTTTTGGAAATGCTTTAGCAAAGCTGCATATAAAATATAAAAAAAATTACTAATAACTTAATTTTAAATTAAATGCTATATAATAGTTTATAATATTATGATCCTCATGATAAATAATAATTAGGAGAGTTAAACATTAAGAAACAAAAGAGCTCTATATAAATTTGTTTAAAGCACACTCGAGTTATGTAAGGAATTTGTAATTTTAAGTTACGTCCAGTATCACAGGGATCTTTCAGTCGATAGAAACTCTAATCTGGTCTTATAAGAAAGTACAAAAACAGTGATTTTACATCATCTCCAGAAACAACAAATAATTTTAGTCTACAAAATTAATTTATTAACGATTTTTAAATCCAGTTAAAAACTAAACCCCATTTTTGGTAGACATTTATTGTAAGTGATAAATATATTCTTTGTTTTTGTACTATTTTTTAAGAACTGCATCAATACGAATGCTGTAGACATTGTCACAGAATTAATCTACTTTATGCTTATGACATTACAATTTGTGAGTGCATCACGATTTCAAATCGTACATGCCACATGATTATAAACTTGAGTTAATATTTGCTACAATGTTTATTGAGGAGTCAGCTGATGTGAGAGAAGATAATAATGATGAAGATTATCGTCATACAGAAAGTATGATGTACGAGCCCTTCTAGGTACTGCAGGCCCTGTGTGATATACTGCTTATTCGATCTGCCCATCAACCGACCGAGCATTGAAGACCATTACGTATCTCATTCCTGACAGAAATGGCCTTAGCAAACTTTATACTGTTAATAACTTACATACGTGTTATATTGAATGTAACCAGTAAGATGTCTTTAAACACATCATTTGATTATGACTAAATTATTGATGGCATTATATAATGTTAACCTTTTCCGTTAATTCACTACTAATACTTTAGTTAGGTTATGTTAGGTTTGTTTAGGTTATGTTAGCTTGAGTTATGTTAGGTTAGGTTTGGTTTAGTTATGTCAGGTTTGGTTTGGTTATGATAAACTTAGTTATGTTATGTTAGGTTCGATTTGGTTATGTTAGGTTAACCTAATTTATGGTCATATTAGTGAATTGACGGAAAATATCCTATAAATGGTCCAGCGTTTCTTAGTTGGGCTATTTAAAATAGTAAACGGAGAGAAAATAACACAAAGTATTTAAAACATTTTTAAATTTCTATTTCTTATTTCATATATATAAGAATAATATTTTTATCTAGACCATAATTTTCAATTAAAAATTCTTGCAACTCACGTACAAAATATCCATGGTAAAATATTAACTGTTCTGAATACATCTGATTATCTTTGATATTATTTTTTATATATTATCATCTCAACTATTCTTCTACATTTTATCTGTATTTTCCTCAATATTTTCTGGTAAATTGTGCAATATGTTTAGCTAAAACAATTGTTTAAAAAGTTAGTAGAGTACGCACGTTTCTTTATTTACTTTCCTTTTCCCAAATATATGGCAATATCCTAATATGGTTTGTTGTTAAATATACATTTTTAAGTAGTAGTGCTTTTAAAGTCCTTATAAATAATTTTAAACATGATGAAAAGGAAACGATTTCTGGAAAACAAATTTGTTCAATAAATGTGCGTCTCTCACAGACTTTGGTCCTATACGTCGTAAAACATCTCTTCTTATCTTATTATTTTACTACATTTCTAACTCTATATTGCTCAAAATATTTTAAAACTTACTTAACAACAAATTTAGTACACCAGAATTCCAAAACATGTTTTATCTACTTGTATTTAACTTCCTATAACGCTTCCGTTGTTCATGTCTATATAGTTTTCCATATCATGATTATAACCCTTATCAAAATCGTTATCAATAAAATTACATTTTTCTATTTTTTTTTCAAATTCAAAATCATTTATTATTTCTTAAATTGATATTACATTGCAGTGTCTTTTTTAATCTCTCTAGCATATAGCTATTTGAGAGATCGACTAATTTTATCGTAATGAAATATCTTTAATATATAGGTAATCTTAAAATAACTAACAAAAAAAAATAAATAAAAATAAATAAACAAATCAATAAGCACCAAGGAAACATAGTTAAAGGAAATCAAATAACATTTGTTATTCACTATAAATACCATTTTCTTTTTCAAAAATGTAATTTTTTTAATATCAGTAGTCCTAATGTTTATTTATTTTGGAGTTCATATCAATTGATTGTTTGATTGTTGAAAACTTCCTCCAGGATCACGACTGGCATTCCTAACTACACATAAGCCTAAAAGCATTAAACACTAACACAATGGAAACAAATAAATAAATAATATACATAACTATATAATATAAATATACTATAAATCGGCAGTAAATAAGTAATTAAATACTAAATAGACTATGAACAATTCAACAATCAAATAAATAAAAACAATAACAAATGAAATCAATTATGTGCATGTAACATATGTACAATTCAAATAAATAACGATACAAATAACAACAAATAAAATTTAACAGCAATAAACACAATGGAATAAATAAATAAACAATATACATAACTATATAAAACTAATATACTATAAATCGGCAATAAATAAACAATATTAAATACAATATAGACTATGAACAATTCAACAAACAAAAACAAAAAAACAAATGAAATCACAATATGCATGTAACATATGTATTATACAAAGAAATAACGATACAAATAATAACAAATAAAATCTAAAAGTAATAAGAAACATAATATTCTAACTATAAACTTATGTGCTAATAAATGACAGTGAAAATTAGTCTCACTGTTGTTCACCAACAACCTTATTTATAGTAGTTGCAAAGAATGCACTCAGATATTGAGCCAAACAGGGATGGCATTCTTTGTTCCCGTGTTCAGCAGCAAGACCCGGCTGGTAGGAACCAGTTTAATACCAGCTCCCGTCAAAACCCTGTCAGTATTGCTGTTGATTTACACATTATATCATATAGGTTTCCCAGTGTGCTTAATTAACTCAACAGTACTTATATATCTCTTTGTAGTTTTGTCTTATTTATCTATGTATAGTTCGATTTTGAAAATAACCATTCTAATATACGAAGAGAAGATGTTTTTTTCATTTATTTATTTTTTTCTGTTTACAAACGTGACAAGGTGGATAACCTCAATATGTAAGTATATATTTGTTTACTATTTGATGATAGATGATTCTTCAACCCTTCAACTGTTAGAAGGCATCTCTATATAAATAAAAACCGATACCTATAATTTTATATGGAAATGTATTCATAGTTATTATCCACGTATAGTTATCGTAAATTAAAATAATTGTTTTTTTTAGCTGCCTTTTCATTTGATTTTTATTTTGTAGGTTTTGTAGACTTCTAGGCAATGAATTAAGTAAGTGAGGTATTTTATACTGTAACGTTAATTTTCCATAATTATTATTGTGTCTTTGAGTGAAAAATGGTATATGCCTTAAGTTATATTGTAGGTTGGGCAATACTCGTCAAAGTAGTGTCTAGACAGATCTGTAAATTTAGCGAGACTATTAAAATTCATTATACCCAATATTTCCAATGGCAAATCCTTAAATAATACTTTTAGAATTCTGTTCAAAATACTTTTTAATTGCTCAAGTATATATTCAGGAGTCAAGTAGTAAAGAGATATACCATAGTAGAACATATTCTGAACTAAGGAAAAATAGATTAACCTCTTTGTTGTAATAGAGAGACAGCCACTTAGTTTTTTACACTTAAATAATATTACCCTTAAATTGTTCGCAAGCCTACCAATATATGAGTCATATTTCATATTGAAATCAAATTCTATGCCTAGGTGTTTAATACAGTTAACAAACTGTAGATTCTCACATCTACAACTATTTGCATCAATAAAGCAATTAGGTTTATGACATACTAATGGCAGGTTTCTATCTTGTATTGGATTAATATCATCAATCCTAGAGCTTCTAAAAACAATACCCTTTGTTTTATTACTGTTCAATTTAATGCCATTATTGAAAAACTACTTTTTAAGTAAATTAAGATCATCTTGAAACAATGACATACCAGTATCAATATCCTTATCAACTATATAAATTAAATTATCATCTGCATATTGCAAGATATTAATCTTAATATTTAAATATCCTAAATCATTCACATAGATGTTGAATAAAGTGAGTGATATTATACTACCTTGTATTAAACCACAAGTTTGTGGTAAACTACTATTGATTACATATCTTATAGATGCACATAATCTCCTATCTCTAAAATAATCACTAAAGAATTTCATCAGGGACCCCCCTACTCCTATATTTTTTAGTTTGTTTAATAATATATTATAATCAACCAAGTCAAAAGCTTTACTTAAATCTGTTGTTACTGAAATCACAACTTTATTATCATTTATAGCTTTATTAATATCATTTGTTAACAATTCCAAAAGATCTTTTGTAGATTTATTCTGAATAAATCCAAATTTTTTTTATTGATAATTTCACCTTTTTAAATAACCATTCAACTGCTGGTTTACAAAATGCTTCACAATCTACATTATTACAGAAACTGACCCAATAGGCCTATAACAGTTTAAGTCTTGTTTCCTACCTCCTTTGAATATAGGCCTAATATGAGTAACCTTCATTTGTGGAGGTATAGAACCAACTATAAATATTCTTTTAATAAAGTGAATTAAGACTACATGTAAATAACGCCTGTTCATTTGTCATTGGGCTATTAATTAATGACACTTTCTAAGGAATAGTCGGCCTTAGTTTGTAAAAATGACTACATTCGCTCATCTACACTCATCACACTAATTCGAAATCCATATTCGCCCATATCTTGACGATCGGCGTCTTATGAATAAATAAAAAAAATAATAAATAAAATAAATAAGTATATTATTTTTAATTTCTATAGGTCTAATGTTATCAGGGCCACCAGAAGAATCAGTATTAATTTTACTTACAGCTTTATAGAGTGATTCTTCATTTATAGTTTGGAAATTCATGCTAATGTTATTTCCTATTTTGTAATTACCATTTTGTAAACTCTCATTTATATCAAAAGGATTACCATTAATTCCAATATTTAAATCCTTGGTTGCATTTTTGTAATGGACATTAAATCCGTCAGCCAATATATTAATATCGTTGTCACTATCAAGTTGGAAATTACTTTTGATTGTTTCCATTATTGTTGGCTTTCTCTTTTTATTTATTAATTGATTGATTAAATTCTAAGATTTCCTTGGATTTTTTATGTTTTCTGACAATTGATTAAAATAATATGTATTTTTTGCTTTTCTAATGGCAGCTGTCAATTCATTTCTTGTGTCCCTGAATAAATTTCTGAGGTTCATATTGTATTTATCCCTCTTTAATTGTCTCCACAAGTAATGTTTGTGGTCTATTAAAGCCCTAATACCAGCCGTAATCCAGGAAGTAATTCGATTTCCTCTATCAACACTACATTTAATCTTAGACTTATCATAAATATCCTTAAATATACTAACAAGTTCATTATATAACATTGTAGGGTCATTAATGTCCAATAAAGGCTACCAGTTTTCTTTTTGTATTGCTATGCTTACTTTCTTAGTACTAATTATTTCTGTTGAACAATTGTCATAAATTTAACTTTTACCAATTAATAGTTATACCTGTCCAATAATGATCAGCTAACTTATCTTCTATTACATGAGCCTTATGTTTATGATCTTTTAACTTAACATTAATGTGGTCCAATCATGATTCTACTAAATTATTATTATAAAACTCGACCCTAGTAGGTTTGTTAATAGTGTTAACCAAGCCATAAGTGTATATTGTATTAAGGTAGTCATTTGCACATTCACGTTTGATATATAACATATGTTTATGTCTCCTAGCAAAATTACATTTTTCTCAGATTCAATTAATTCATTGGACAGAATAATTTCTAAATCCTCATTAAATTGATTTATATTCATGTTTGGGGGCCTGTAGCATACCACAACAATAATTTTTTCTCCTTTACATATCAATTGAAAGAACATAAATTTAGCAGAATTCAAGTTTAATCCTAAATCCAATATTTCTGGTTTTAACTCACTTTTACATTGGACAAAAATACCTCCTCCTCGGCCATTAGGCCTACATTTGAACATTGATCTATATCCATCTATTCCATATAGCCTAGCCTCTTCCTCTTCAAGATTAATTTCTGAAAGAACTAATATATCAATGTGTTTTATTATTGGTTTTATATATGTTAATAAAGTGTCCCAATACTTTCTAAGACCTCTAACATTGGTAGATAATACATTTAAATGTTTACCTGGTGCTTTTACGTTATAAAAATTACATAAATCATTCCATCCATATAAAGTTGAACAATTTCTCTCAATAACAAATTCTAACTGTTCTTGATCAATATTGTACTTCTATCAGAATAAACCAAAAAAATACAACAACAACAAATTAACAGAAATGAGATTATAAGTATTCAAATAAATAAGTAAATTGTTTTGTGTTTTGAGTTTAAAGGGATCTGATCCAAGATTGTTTTTGACCTTACTATTGGGTTAAACTATTTTATCTAGATCTTTTTTCTGTTGTGATCTGGATAGCTCTAGACATACTATCTTTTTTCAACATTATTTTATTTCTATTCAACCAGATAAATCTATATCCCCTATTCTTTTTAGGGATGTTAGCTTTAGCCATTAAATTGGCAAAATAAGGGGTAAGGTGGTCATTAAAATATATAGATCTATTTGGCTGATTTTTATTTATCAATGATAACTTAGGCCTATTTTTTCTGGCTGTACTATAGTGTCTCTTGTTGCTCTAGTATTACATTGTACAATGATCGGTGATGGATCTTTACCTGATGGAAGTCAGTGTGCAGTAAACTCTTCTTTGTTAATGGTTATGTTCATCGATTGTAGCAAGTTAACAATGATCTCTGGAACATCTTCTTTGTCACTGCGAGGTATACTGGTTACTATACAGTTGGTACTCCTACTATATTGTTTTTCACACTCCAATGTAGCCTTTAGGTCTTCAATATCCTTCTCAAGTGACTTTGTCTTTTCTTCTAATTCTTTTGTTTTATCTATCATATCACAGAACTTTTCTTCTAACTGATTGACTACAACCATGATGCTGTCTACTCTGTCAGTTATAAGTTTTTCTTGCTTTTTAAATACGAGTAGATTTTCAATTAATTTGTTTAGACCTTGGATAGTTGGATCATCTACTTCTTGATCATCTTCAATGCTTGGTGTTCTATTTTTTTTGTTTCGACATTTCATGCACTCCCATTCATTCTTGATCTTTACACTTTTAGACTTCCATGTATTCTTTTTAATCCCAGAGCATTCATAATGGTGATTACCATTACATTTCCCACAAGTAACATAGTCTCCATCAGATGGAAGATCGTTTTCACACTGGTTAAAAGCCAGTTTTATGTTTGTTAGGCCTCTCGTAATTTAATTTCACTTCTTATAAAGTATGAACTTTTAATGATATTTATAAAACACAGGTGTGTTTTTAAAATAATAAAGTGATATAACTAATTATACTCTTTCAAATATTTCACTTTGAGACATAACCTAAAAATCCTTCATAATTTTTCCTCTGTAATAATTTCTACTTACTATGGGCTATACCTTGAAATTCATTAATATTCTACAATCCAGAATCTTAGATCCTTTGATAATTTAATTTACTTCATTTCAGTAATTAAATAAAAAACTAAAATAGAAATCTAAGAGATCGCCAATAAAGACGACTGGATCCACAGACTGCTGGAATTGTTGTTGTAGTTTATATTCAATTAATATAAATTATTTAGAAGAAATTACGTTTTTAGCTTCTACTGAAACAATCCTAAAATCTATTTTCTGGTCTTAAAAGTTAATACGTTCATTTGTACAGTATTTTGTTTTGACTGTTAGTATCGTTGTTAAGCAAATCTCACAATGATAAATTGTTTGATAGCAAAATGTTTCATTTTCACTTTATTTGTGGGATTCAGGAAGGAATGTGAATAACTAACTGAAGGTGTATCAGTGCTTCTGGCTATGGATATAAATAAAATCTGAGCTTATTGAACTCAGTAAACAGACTAATCTAGCTATCCAAGCTCATGTAATATTATAACGCTTAATCACCTAAAAAAGTTCACAAATTTAGCTGGAAGCTCAAATAAAAAATAATCTCATTTATTATTACAACAAACGGGCAGGAATTGAAAAAATTAATGACCACTATATTACACTGAGCTAATTGATGAATAAATATTTAGAGAATTTAGTCTTATTTTGATAGAATTTGCTCAAAATATCTAAAAATATTAGCTGATGGTAATAAAATGTGTACATATTTCATTTAAATGTTGTACTTGAAACTTTTAATTGTTTTACCAATAGTAATGGAGTAAAGTAAATTCAACTCAGATCAACTTAAAGAGCAATTAAAAATTTTTATGGAACATGGAAACATGTAATACATCTGTGTGCGTAACATTACTTTACACTTTATACTTTCTTAGTGGTTTTTTATCATACAAAAGATAACTTCCCACAAAATGTCATCAATATATTTTTAGTAGTTTTGGAGATTTCGTGATAAGTGTGTAAATCGTTTTTTTTGGATATTATATAATAAGATTATTTTTTGTTTATGTTTCATGATAAGTTCAGCTCATTTTCCGTATTTAAGTAGTAGTTATGCCGTATTTCAAAGGATTAAGCAATTAAAGTGGAGTGCTTTTTTAAAAGGAAACAAACAGTGTGCTCATTTGTAGACTTCAATACTAAAGGACAAATGCGTACATTTCCATGAAACTGCATCTCCAAACATTCGGGCTTCCTCGTAAATTACAAAGCTTTGTCAGATGAGGGAGTTTTAGTTATGTTTGAAAAATATTCAAGAAAATCAAATGGTAATTATTTTTAATAATTATTAATTATTATTATTATTATTATTATTACATTATTATTAATTATTTTAATAATAATGTATTTAAGTGTGTAAGTAAATTAATAATATTATAAATCTAATAAGTGTTTCTTACACCTTTTCATGGTACTTACAAATAAATAGTATACCTCGTTTTAGTTTCAACAAATAAATCTTATGCCTAATTTTGTTACTACAATTATGTCCTAGTTACAATTAATTAATTTATACACCTCGTGGGTGTACATGAAATGGTTCAGTTCACATAAGCCACTTCGTTTAAACCTATCTATGACCTGACATAACCTGATCAAATCTAATCTTAGATGTATTACCATTTCATGAGTATATATGGGAAGGTCTTTTCACTGTACGTGTATGGGTGGGCAGGTGGGTCAATACTACTGTACGTGTATGGGTGGGCGAGTGGGCCAATACCACTGTGCGTGTATGGGTGGGCGGATGGGTAAATACCACTGTACGTGTATGGGTGGGTGGGTGGGTCAATACCACTGTACGTGTATGAGTGGGCGGGTGGGTCAATACCACTGTACGCGTATGGGAGAGTGACCAGTATACAAGGCTACATAGTATTAACATATACTAAACTTAATTTTAATGAATAACTCATTTAATAATTTTTAGTATATTGAAAAATAGAAAATGAATGAACGACATAAAGATTATTATGATTTTTATTAATTATCTATGGTATGTTCGAATAGAACACTCATGTAGAAACCTGATTTAAGATTCTTTTTAACGTTATGATTTCTTAAATATCTCTATAATAAAGGTGAAACAGTTATGTTCGTGGATAAGTACTATCGTATGGTATATCTAAACAATAAGTTTATGTTTTTAATTGTTCATAGTGTAGATCGTAATTAGTATTTCAAGAAAGACTATTACCAACTGTATACTAACTGTTAATCATGCGCACGCTTTTGGTTTGTAATTTTATAGAACTTTTAATTAATTAACATTTTCTACAATACAAATACATTGCTTTTTAATTACTACTTTTTAATATTGGTAGAAAAAAAAGAACATAGAAAAATTGGACTTTGAGAAATTGTTTTTTTTTTCTTTTGTTTAAATCTAGGTTTCATATTGCATGAAACCATTAAATTATATTTTTATAAACTTTTAATCAATATTTAAGCAAAGTGTGTTGTGGTAATCTGGAAAAGAGAGAGATGCAAATTACTGTAGATCCAGAAGTGGAACAGTAAACTGCACAATTTTACTGAAGTATCTAGAGCAATTTAACCATTAGTTTAAATTTCAATTTAATTTACTCTTACTTCACTTTATAACTAAAATTATGTAACCTAATTGCTATAACATTCACCTCTAAGTATATTTATTAGGTAAAGAGTGTTTATAAATATAATTATAAAGTGTAAATATTATTTATTTAAATTTTTACAATATATAATTTAATCAGAAACTATATTTAATAATATTTATCCGTCATTTTGTTAAATGCTTATGTGATTTATACATGTACAAAGATTAAATATTTGTAAATTAGATCGTGACTTGTATTATTTGTCTATTTTATTATATTAATTTGCGATTGTTAATTACTATTTTGTATATCGCAGAGTCATTATACGTTATATATTGTTTTGTTGTACTAGTGTTATTTTAAAATATAGAAAATTACAATTAGCATAATTTTTGATTAGCTCTAAGTTGATGATAAATTAAACTCTCATTAGCTCCAAGTCAAATTGGGCAAAAAGTAATGAACGTATAAAAATATAATACTTAAATTGAAATATCATTATCAGTCTAACTGAAACTAAAACTATACTGTGTTTAATTTAAATTCACTATAGTGAGACACAAAGATTAATTATTCATGAATGAGTTCACCAGGACAAAAATGACTGTTACCAATGGCGAATGCCTGCAGCAAAGTGTTTCATTGAACACGAAAAGTAATTTATACAAACGCAGGTAGAGCACGTTCCGACCTGGAATGTATCTTTCAAAGAATGGTTCTATGGTTTTGTGTATTTTTGAAATATCATTCATAAACAAAACTTGGTTTTCGTTTTTAAAATTACATTTGTATGTACGTGAGCATTTATTAAAGTTCTAAAGTTTGTACATTCAAATTTATATATTTTTTTAATTTTCATTTTTGTACCATCTACGTACCAACTAAATGACGTAAGTTCATTAAATATCATCAAATTTACCTAAAGTTTGACCTGAAAAGTTGTACCTAAAACAAAATAATGTAATAAATTCACATTTAACTAAACAAAAACTAAAAGTAAGATCAATAGTTCCTGGATCTCATATCTGTTCCCTTAAATATTACAAATTAATATTCAACCAAACATAAGTAGTTTATATAAACTTGTTGTAGATACCAAGAGTTTCTCTGATTAACTTACAATCCGGGTAACCAAAGACCGAAAATTAGAAGTGGAAGTGCAACCATTGGATGTTGCTTTAGGTAGTATATTTTAAAGCCACTTAATAATTTAATTTTAAGTGGTTACAATTTATTTCAAGACTAAGAACACGTAAAATCTTATGAATTCTATTAAATACGAGAATTTTATGTATTCAGCCGAATGCTGAAATATCTTTGGAACCTTTCATGGATCTAGCAATCTCGTATAAGTTAAACCTTATAACAAAGTAAGTTGGATACATAATTAAGAAGGCTAAATACTTCAATTTTCTAAACTTTAATTAAGGTTTATTATTCCAAAGTATTAGATTACATATTAAAACACTCTATTTAACATTTATTAATTATGTTTTATTGCTCATAAGATTTCCTAAAAGGGTAAATTAGTCAAAAACAAACTACCTTCTTACATTAAAATACGTCTAATCTCGTTAGTTCTTAAATACAAAATAAAATGTTTAGGTAATGTGCGTTGTTTTAATAATACTTTATTTATCTTTATGTAGAGTACGTTTGGATGGGTTGTGATATGCGAACTTATGGCCGAGATGTCTAAAGCATCAGGACTTTGTACCTGAGTTAGAGTTAGCGCAGGTTCGAATCCTGCACTTGACTGAACGTTTTAATCAATAATATAACTTGTGTGTACTGGTTCTCAAAAATTTATCAGGGGTTTAATGTTTCCCTGATCAATGGATGAATACTATACAGAGTGTCCTTAAACACTCTGAGGATAATTTTAGGTATTGATTGTGGGTCAAAAATAGGACATAATATCACATTTAAATATTCCAAATCACCTCTGGTACCCGTCCGTACAGTCGCCATTTAGTATTTTTGAAAATTATTTTTAAAAACATTTAACCAATAGTGTTAAAACTTGGTATATAAGTTAATAAAACCATTTTCATACTTTAATTAAAAAAATTTTTTTTTATTATTTTCAAAATGGTGGCACTTAGACATTTTTTATTCCTAATAACTTTTGAGAGGTAAGGAATTAAGTTTGCGATCCTAAAAAGTAAAGTTGAATGAAATCGAATGACAAACAATCGAGATTTAAGTATTTTTGTATTTAATCATTTACGCGTCCATGGTGCCGTGCCGCGAGAGGTAACCACCAAAATACATCAGCGATCTATAGTATACCAACACCTACTTTGAGGCGGAAAACGCAGTCGACCGCGCTAATAGCCCACCTTTCGAAGCCATTGTCACCCGTAAGCTGGGTCGGGAGGCCGGCGGGCAGCCAATTAGTCACACGTATTGCTCCGAGTACAGATACGATTTTTTTCCAGATTCAATTTTATGGAAATATAAGTCATGTTACGTTATTCATCGCGGCCTGCTGTTAATCGTGATATAAAATTTGACGCAAATCGGTGAAAATTGAGTGGTTAAAATCCACTTACTTAATGTGTTTGAAACAGTAATAAGGATTTAATTTAATAATACTACATAAATAAAACTAGAATCATGTATTTACAAAAGAAAAAAAAACATTACACAGTCATAAACAAACGAACCAAGAAAATTTACAATTAAAAAATATCGCTTAATGGAATTAATAACTGATCAGTGTTTTAATAATGTTTAAATTAAATCTATTTAAACTGTATTTACAAAATAAAAAAACATTGCACAGCCATTAACAAACTAATACATAATAATTAGTACATAAGTTCCACTAATGTTACTAATATTCTACTGAGGTAACTGTTTAGTCGCTGTGGTCAGTTTATGTTTGCAGGTTATTCGGTGAAGAATCAAATTTTTGAGTGCAATGGCAGAAGTTAGGGCTTCGTCTCCGGAGAAGTATATCACCTCGAAGAGTAAACAGGCATACACCAGTGCGGAAAGACGTCTTATTTTACAAGTTTACGGTGTCTTACGAAAAATAAGTATCAACAATAGATTTGACTTTGAAATACAAACTTTTTGTTTCTAAATACATGCATTTAGTTATTATTCAGCTGTTAAAGTAATTAACTTTAATCATTAACACCAGTTTTTTTTTATTTTTAACATTGAATTTTGTAACTAGTTTATATCTATATTAGGGCTATACAAATAAAGCTCTGACGTAAATAAGGGTACGTTTAGGATAGTTTAGGATTGCCCGAGCGTGTAAACAAAATTTAAATCGCCTAAAATGACTCAATATTTTACTTCTAATATGGCAGTTAAATGGTTTACTTTATTCGGCTGCTTATTATTATCTGTCAGTGTACATAATTTGCTTTGCTTTGTTTAAAAATATTATCCATTCATTTTATTTTTGTTATTTTGTTATTAATTATGTTTATTGGACCTTTTTGGTAATGTAAATAGATGTAAAATACTTCTATAGAGTCTAATTATTGTCTTCCTTTGTTCTAAAATTGTTAGATATTTTTAATGTTTGTGAATTTTAAAATGACACATTACGTTTTCCTTGTATTTCGTTCTTAAGACCAAGATAAATACATCAACTCTGTTGTGTATTTTGATCATAGCTAGTTTGTTAATGGCTGTGCAATGTTTTTTTTATTTTGTAAATACAGTTTAAATAGGTTTAATTTAACATTATTACAATACTGATCAGTTATTAATTCCATGAAGCGATATACTGTGTAATGTTTTTTTTCTTTTGTAAATACATGATTCTAGTTTTATTTATGTAGTATTATTAAATTAAATCCTTATTACTGTTTCAAACACATTAAGTAAGTGCATTTAAACCACTCAATTTTCACTGATTTGCGTCAAATTTTATATCACGATTAACAGCAGGCCGCGATGAATAACGTAACATGACTTATATTTCCATAAAATTGAACCTGGAAAAAAATCGTATTTGTACTCGGAGCAATACGTGTGACTAATTGGCTGCCCGCCGGCCTCCCGACCCAGCTTACGGGTGACAATGGCTTCGAAAGGTGGGCTATTAGCGCGGTCGACTGCGTTTTCCGCCTCAAAGTAGGTGTTGGTATACTATAATCTGATTACATTCATCCAATACATTACAATAAAGTTATTTATAATAATATTGTTATAAAAATACCCCTATCAGGTAACGGGAAAACATTTGCAGATAATTTTCGCTGTTTTTAAATTAAAACTTTATTTTAACCTTAAGTAGTGCACTAAAAACTAAAATTGTTTTAAAATGTATTTGTTATTTAAAGCTTAGATTAGACATTAGACATTAAAATTAAAATAAAAAAAACACTGGATTAGGGATTGATACTTTAATTAAATTTATATTCACATTACTAATTATGCTCAAAATATGAGCTAAAACACAGCAGCAAATTAATTGCCTTCATTAATAATTCCAACTCCTTCAACAATTTTACCAACCTAGAATTTATAACAATTTTAGTTTTTAGTGCTCTACTTAAGGATAAAATAAGTTTTTAATTTCAAAACAATGAAAATTATCTGCAAATGTTTTCCCGTTGCGTGCTAGTGGCATTTTTATTACAATAACGTCTCAAATCACTTTATTTTAATGTTTTGGATGAAAGTAATCAGATTAGATCGATTCGCACGCACGACACCAAGGCTGTACGCATGACGCGTAAATGGTTAAATACAAAAATACTTAAATCTCGACTGTTTGTGATCCAATTTCATTCAACTTTACTTTTTTTGGATTACAAATTTATTTTGCATAAAGAACTAACCTTGTGATTTTTCTGTATTCCTTACCTTTCAAAAGTTATTAAGGAGGAACAGTTTCATAGTTCCGCCATTTTGAAAATAATTAATAAAGGTTTTTGATTTTTTATTTCAGTAAAAATGGTTTTGTTAATGTTTGTATCAAATGTTAACTATATAAGTTAAATATTTATAAAAAATAAAAAATAATTCGTAAAAAATACGAAATAGCGGATGTATGTATACCGGTGATCTGGAATTTTTAAATATGATATTACGTCTTATTTTTACCCATAATCAATAACTAAAAATATCATCAGAGAGTTCGGGGATACCCTGTATATATATACCGGGTGTTCAAAAAGTTTGGAACCCCTTTAATATTTTACTATATAATATTAATAAACACAGAACAATGAAACTCTAGTATATTACGTCCCCACTGTGGCTACTGATTTTTTGGGCCATCTTAAATGTCTCTTTTCTCTTTAGGGGGACGTTCTGTGGATGAAGCCTAAAAAATTTTAAAAGTAAGCATAGATCGAGCTATACCTCATTTTAAACGTGATTGTTTTAGGAACACATTGCCACAACCCCGACTGAAAAAGAACTATTTGTTTGGAAATAGCAGCCTCTCAAAGTTCCATCGAGGCCAAACTTTTAGAGGTTGTTATTTCTAAAAGAATATGCCTTTTTTCAGTAGGGGTTGTGGCAATGTGTTTTTCTAACAAATACCTTTTCAAATTAAGTATAACTCGATTTATGCTTACATCAAAGATTTTTCAGAATTCCTCTGCAGGACGTCCCCCCAAAAACAAAAAAAGGACAGTTAAAACGACCAAAAACTACAGTAAATACGTAATCCTAGAGTTTCGTTGTTCTGCGTTGGTTCGTAAAATAAATATTAAGGGGGTTCTAAGATTTTTGAACAACTGGTTCCTACCTATATGGCAACATCCTTTTGCCTACTTTTTGTCTATCGCTATAATATTTTCATTATATACAATATAAATGGACACATTTTATGAAATGAATATATGTACACAATAAAATCGCTATTTGTAAAAAATATCGAAAATTATTTATTCAAAGTAAAATATTTTGTTACGCTTTAAAAGGCCTACAGGATTAATATCTCCGTCGAATGAACGCCGGCAGTCAAGTTCTTTACTGAGCACAAAATATTCATTCCAGGTAGATAGAGAACTTTACCGTGTGGAAGAATATGAAAGTGAATTGTATATATGTAACCTGTTGTTTGAATGTACATTTATTCAATGGAAACCAAGCATTATAATAATCCATAATATTAAAAAAGTGTTGCATGAATGTCTATTAGGAATACTAAAAACTATGACGAATATTTTAATACTATTTGTATTATTTATTAAATATGACCACGATAAATTACGGAAATAAAATAGTTATCACGTTTAATTAATAATAATTTATGTTAAATGCAATTCACAAAAGAAAAACATTACATCAATATTTCCTGGGCTTACCAGACATTTTATTGTAAACTAAGGCTTTTTTTATAAACACACTGATAATATGAAGACAAGCAATTAAAGTTCCAAAACGAACTAATCAACAGAACTTCTAGATAACAATGAACAAAATCAGAAAACCAAATTGTCCTAGATTATTCTTCATTATAGATAGTTGAAGACGGCTAAATAAATGACTAAAGTAGTGGTTAGATTATTTATACTATGTAAATACTTTTTTCCTTACAGCGAAATGTTTAAACTATTTCAATTAACATATTATTGTACTGTTTAAGAACCTTGCGGGGATGATTTTAAATGTAAATGTTCAAAAAGATGAATCAGAGTTGTTTTTAAATTCAAAATGTGCATTATGGTGTACAGCTAGGTGTCCCAATAACACTAAAAAGTATTTGATGACAAAGCATTTCTTACTGGAAGTACATGGTGCACTTAGGCAAATTTATATCCTTAAGTATGTTTAAATTCATTATCATTCATCTTCAATGCACGGATTGAAAAGATATGGACGAATATGATGGGATAGACGAGAGTAGTCATTATTTCTTATTTATTTTATAGTAAATCCATGAAAATTATAGAAAGGTATACTGATCTGAATTAATAATAATAGTATATGTCTGGATAGTAAAATATAAAACAGTACAGCAATATTAACTTAATAAATTAATAATTAAGATTGTATTCAGATGTAATTTTATAAAAACATTAACGACATGACGACAAGCCATTAAAGTCCTGAAACAAACTAATTAACAGAACTTCTAGATAACATTGAATGAAAGCAGAGAACGCTATTGCGCTATTTTTCTCTTCATTTTAGTTAGTTAAACTGAGTTAAATAAATGGATAAAGTAGTTGGTAAATGATTTAAATTACAGTGTGTACAAACTAAAATTTATCCAAACAAAACAAATTTAAAATTGTTTCAATGAAAACATAGTTATAATGTTTGAACCATTACAGGAATAAATAATAATCATAAATATTATTGCCATTTGTAATAATATGGAATAAACGTTATATAATTAAGAAAATTTGAATTTATGTTTAAAAGATACATACAACTTTAAACATTTTTAAACAATGGGCAGTAATAAATAATTCTATAATGTAGAATACTTGATATGGATTAATAAGTAGTACATCATTATTAATATATTGCATATTATTCTACAGTTATATGTAAGTAAAAAAAATGCCTATAATTTAATACAATAATGGTAAATGAAAAATAAAGTTTTTGTGAAAATGTTAACATTTTAAACTGTTTTTATAAGTTAAATAACAAATATCTATATAAAAAACAATTGTTAAACTATTTTTTACACATTTAATTTAAAAATAGTTTCTTTATATCATGATATGAGGAGTTGTAATTCCTGATGTAGGAATTACAAGAAAAGTGGTAGCAGATGCAAATCAAGACAAACCGGAAGTGGAGCAGTCAACGAGTTGATTCTGTAATTCAACCCCTAGAACAACACAGCCCCGAGCCATAAACCAACTAGTGTGTCAGGTCCACAACTAATCAACAGCTAGTTTGCATTTATGGAGTTGAGACCTGTTTCACTTGAATAAAATAATTGTTAAATATTGTAAAATTTTCCAGAGAGTACACCTTTAAAAATATTGGATTTGAAAAAGTTGGAAAAATATCCTAGATCCAGGATACTAGTAATCTATCTTAATACAGAAACCCGTTCTTGGATTGTTGAAAACCAATATTCCATCAGCAATGTACGATGGCAATACACTATGGTATAATGTTTGTTTTTATTTTCTTGAGAATCGAGGAACGTTATAAAAAAAACCTCATTTACACAAAGTTTATTTTATATATCTTTATTATGTAATGAAAATATAGACTTATTAGTTTTTTGGTTAAGTTTGAATATTAGATTTTGGGGCTGTAGTTCTGTAAGGTGAGTTTATTTTACATGCTATCGTTGTCACAATGATATAAAAATAAAGTTGTTTGCGCTCGTACACATTTCTTCACTAATCCTAAACAATTGTGTTTCACACGATTAAACGTCGATGTATAAATTAACAAGTTATGTTTTTGAGAAGCAATATACCCTCTATAGAGTTATGGGAAAACATTAACACTTTTGAATTGTAAACTTAAACATTTTTCAGTAATTTTGCAGTTTCATATAACCTAATAAAGTAAGGCAAAACTTTGACTAAAATGTTGAAGGATTAGTTGAATTTTAAAACGAAATACTTTATACGGTGAAAATCGTATTACTGGAAATATTATAAAACTATATTCTAAGCATTTATTTGTTTGAAACACATTTTAAATATTTAAAATAAATATTTACGTTGATTTTACGTTAGACACGAATAGTATTATAACATTATTGTGCAACATATGATGTTATTACTCCAATTAATCGCATCTAGCAGCTGTTTGGGCAGTAATAAAAATAGCAACAACTAACACAAAAGATGAATTTTCATAAATCTCCCCCAATAAAATGGCTGGGCACCCTTTATTTGCACTAAAATTTAACACATAAATTGAATTCAGGTGCAGAATCTATTGGTTAAGGCTATGTTAGCTTTAAAAAAGTTTTAAAAAATGACACAAATTATGTTTTTAACTATCCTGTAAAATAATTTTTCTGTATTTTAAGTAAACAAGGAGTTTTCCTCGTGAATTAAAATGATCTCATCTGATAATTTCATTCTTTTTTGAAGTCTTGAACACAGGAAATTTCCATTTCTTAAGTTAAGTAGAAATTTTATAGTTTACCATTTTCGTAATTGTGAAAGGGTAAACAAGTAAACAAAGTATTTATTATGTCTCTTACAGCTTTAGCAAGAAAATGCACCTCACTCACTAGAGGTGGTGGGTACACATATAACCATCTGATGTTCACATGTTGAACATGCAGAGTGCTTCCAATGATTGGATCCGTTACTACACGTTCACTTGAGCTAAGTTGAAACACATCTCGAATGATAAATAACAAACAGGTTAGTCTTTATTTAACCACTTCACATCTGTTATATATTAGTATCATAAATATTAGTGAGCATCATTTTTTTAAACTACTAACTGGTTGAAATTTATAAAAACAATAACAATATGGTAAATATTTAGTTAATTGCTAAAATTTAAATAAATATTAGCAATAAATAAAATATAAAATACAATATTTAATACTTGTATAGTATAACAATCAATTATTATAATTATAACTAAAATCCATGCTATTCTTTTTCGACAAAACAATTTTATAATTTTAAATTACAAAAGTCGCTCTCAAATAAAATTTTATACATGAAAATAGGGAAAATAGTGATTTAGACGGCTTCAAATTTCGTATTTCGATTGTGAAATCACGAATAAATGATTATTTTTAAACCAAAACTACTTTTATACTACATACTATCAAATATATTTTAAACATCTTGTCATGTTTGAACATGTTATGGTTCATAAGTACAAAAATTTAATGTTTGCTATGTTAAAGTAACTTTTTAAAACCATTGGGGCCTATTATTCATCATCTGAAGTTAAACACGTGTAGTGAAACAAGTTTACCATACGGTAAAACATATTGTGTTATGAAGATATAACACAATATTAGAAGAATTTATATTAATCAACGAATAAAAAAGTATAAGTAAACACTTTAAACAAATATTAAATTGTGTGCACACTATACAACATGAAATAAATTTGACAGCCCATATAATATTTTAGACCGAACACTTTTGTTTGGTAAAAGAAAGAAAACATAAATAAAATTCACTTGTTAAAAAATATTCTACTATATACTAAAAAATGGCTATAAGTAAGTTATAAAAATCAGCATAATCGTCATCCGGAAGTTTTTTTTATTTAGTTTAAATAAACAACTGTTGTTTCATTTGTTATATCAGGTAGGATGTCCAATATTGTAGAGTATGTAACATTTCATTATTTTAAATTACTGAAGAAAGACGTGTAAATTATACTAGTGCCTTGTAGGGGCAGAAGCCTCTAAATAAATAAAATTAAAATGTTGCTGTTAAATATTTAATGTATAATACTGAATTATTATTTTTTTTTTAGCCAAAACATAATATTACCCATGTGTATACACTGGTTTGTTTAGTTGAATACGAGCTTTTTAAAATATTCGGCCTTGTACCTTGTTAATTTGGAAATAAAACATTAACAGCTGGAATATTGCACCTGTCTTATTAACAGCTGGAATATTTAATGCACATTACCACAGTATAAAACATACAAAAGTTAGAAACCTTCTTCCCATAAGATTACCATGGGAACTTTGAGGGCTAATGGGGCGGAGCCCTAAGGCGTATCACAAAACTTCTTCTCGCCATCTACAATAACACAGCTTTAAAATGAGCCATTTACGAAGGCCGTAGGTGGAATGTGGCGCTTGGAATTTTTACGTAACCGATTCGCCTTACGAAATTAAATATATAGATGTGATTTCATAGGTTTACTGTATTAGGTTCAATGTATTTCTTTACCAAATAATTACAATACAAGTACATTTTCACCAACTATTCTTAGAGTATGGACTTATACGTATACACTTCACTCAACTATATCCAATATTTTATTTTATTGTTAGAATTGCATTTTTGCTGGTAAAAGTGGCAAAAGTTCGATATTATTAGAATGAAATTGAGTTTATTTATTTTGTTTATATTTTATTGAAGGATTCATATTAACTATAGCAAAAATATTCCTTGTACTTTCGTTAAATAAAATTGGCTTTCGAATTAGTTATTTGGCTAACATACTATCTTTTTCTTCTTGGCTTTTCTGCCGGTAAAGTATTTTTAACATTGTATATAGCTTTGTAAATATAATTGATCAAATATTAATCGTTTGTAGATTCACCTGTCTAATTTATTAATTATGTATTTTTAATTAATAGACAATTTAAAAATCATTTACGTCATTATTGATCATAAGTAATATTTTATGTTAAATAAATGAGCTTTAAAGTATATTTTAAAGTAAAATTTCAAAAGAGTTTTTTTTCATGTAAGTAAATTCCGAAGTTCAAAGATAACATTTTACTTTAGTTACTTTTTCTAAAGTCATTAAATATTGTGATTATGTTATAATTATTTTAGAATATCAAATTATATACTATATTAATACTAAAATAGTTAGTTTGACAGAATTTTATTGAGTAAAGTAGTTGAACATATATTGGTATATACAAGAATCAGTAGAGATAATGATTCAATCAGAATGCACTTAGCAAAGAGAATAAAAGCCAATTAAATTACTAACGCTTTCGTCTTAGTAAACTTACTTTACACTTCACTTGATTGACCATACCTTGATAAACCTTTTTTTATATTATTATGTAATCTAATAAAATACAACATATGATTTTGGAGATAAAATAAAACAATTTTTGTAAATTCAGTAAAGTAATTTTTATTAATATTTAAAATAATATTCATTTAAAACAAGATAGTATTTAGTCACAATTAGTCTATTGAAAGTAATTCAAAAACAAATAAAGCCACATGTAAGCACTTTTACAAAGCAAGAAAATCAACAAAATAACAATTCTTTTAAAGCATTATTCTAGGAGATAATTGGAATCGTTTACAAAACTATTTATTTGGGCTAATTCTATACTAGGAAATATCCCTAGAATATCTATAAATGCTGCTAATAAATTTTAAATATATATAAAACATTCACAACTACATTAAACATTTTTTAGATGAGACACACTTGAAGATACAAAATTACACTCTTCTTTAATATATCATAATTGTTTTTATATAATTGAATTACAAAACTATTGATTTGTAAAGAATATATAAAACTTAGATAGGTGGAACAGGTTTTGTTGTATGGTTAAAATTAAAATTTCACATTGTGGGGAATTACGTCATGTTATTGCAAATATTTCAATATTTTATAAAGGGAAAGAATTTGTGCTGATTAAAATCTATTTTAGTAGGCGAAAACAGCATATGAAAAACCCTAACATATCTAGAAGTGGAACTGTAAACAACCGTACTGTCTCTGTAGTAAGACAACCCTTGAAATAATCCGACTATTAGTTGGTATTAAAATATAAACTGATCTTCGTTTTCTGTCTAGTTAATATAACACAAATGAATCAATTATACTGAAACAGCCACGAGTGTTTTGTAGAAAACTTAGTATAGAAAAGACACTATATTTTTATAATATTTTAATTATATTTATTCTTTGATATTTAGTGACTTAGTTTATAATAAACCTAGTTATAACAAATTTTAAACATTATATAGTCCAGTAGTTTATATTATATAGTACACCTGTACAATGTTTATCAATATAAAATATGTGTTTAATATTGAAATGCGTAACAAAATTTATTTTTCAATAAATAAAATTTAGAATTAATATCAAAACTACCTTAGAAGATATAATTAAATAACTAAAATAATGTTAATATTATATTTATGATATTCTTAATATTATCAGGATAACATATTGCATATAAATGAATGGTCTATAAAAATAAATAATCGTTTATTCAAGAACAACTTCACCAGGAAAAAAATTACTGTTACCGCTGGTGAATGCCTGCAGCAAAGTGTTTCACTGAACACAAAAAGTAATTTATACAAACGCAGATATGACACGTTCCCACGTGGAAGTGTATTTCAAAGAAGGGTAACATGGTTCGTGTAATTTTCAAACATTATTTTTCAATATAAATTAATTTTGTTTCTTTATTTTAAATATGAAATCATAGGAACACTTATTTGTGTATAATGTTTATAAATGTTTGTAATTTATATAGTATTTCTTTGTTTATTTACCTACAATAATATGGTGTAGCTTCATTAAATACCGTCCACTATTATTTCAAACTACCTAAGAGTTAAACTAAAGGTTGAAATGAAACAAAGTAAAATGATAAATTGTACTTTGAAGACAAATAAATGTTATCCATAATCAAATTTCATTTCACTCAAACAAAGTAGACATTATTATTTATATATACCCACCCATACACATACAGAGGTAATGACCCATCCTACTCACCCATACACATACAGAGGTAATGACCCACCCACCCATACACATACACAGGTAATGACACACCCGCCCACCCATACACATACAGAGATAATGACCCACCCGCCCAGTCATACACATAGAGAGGTAATGACCCACCCGCTCACCCATACACATACAGAGGTAATGAGGCGGTAGGTGGGTTAATACCACTGTTCGTGTATGGGTGGGCAGGTGGTTTGTACAACTGTACATGTATGGGTGGGCGGGTGGGTTAATACCACTGTTTGTGTATCGGTGGGCATTTAACCCACCCGCCCACCCATACACATACCCGTGGTATCGACCCACCCGCCCGCCCATACACATACAGTGGTATTGACCCACCCGCCCGCCTATACACGTACAGTAGCATTGACCCACCCGCCCACCCACACACGTACCCGTGGTATCGACCCACCCGCCCGCCCATACACATACAGTGGTATTGACCCACCCGCCCGCCTATACACGTACAGTGGCATTGACCCACCCACCCACCCACACACGTACCCGTGGTATCGACCCACCCGCCCGCCCTTACACATACAGTGGTATTGATATATATTGGTCAGTAACACCCACCCGCCCACCCGTACAGACATGGTGTTACTAACCCACCCGCCCACCCGTACAGGCATGGTGTTACTGACCCACCCGCCCACCCATACAGGCATGGTGTTACTAACCCACCTGCCCACCCATAAATGCATGGTGTTACTAACCCATCCACCCACCCGTACAAGCATGGTGTTACTGACCCACCCGCCCACCCATACAAGCATGGTGTTACTAACCCACCCGCCCACCCGTACAGGCATGGTGTTACTAACCCACCCACCCACCCGTACAGGCATGGTGTTACTGACCCACCCGCCCACCCATACAGGCATGGTGTTACTAACCCACCCGCCCACCCGTACAGGCATGGTGTTACTGACCCACCCACCCACCCGTACAGGCATGGTGTTACTGACCCACCCGCCCACCTGTACAGGCATGGTGTTACTGTACTAACCCACCCACCCACCCATACACGTACGGTGGTACTAAATGTATGGGTGGGCGGGTGGGTCAATACCACTGTACGTGTTGGGGTGGGTGGGTGGGTCAATGCCACTGTACATGTATGGGAGGGCGGGTGGGAAATTACTACGGTACGTGTATGAGAGGGCGGGTGGGTCAGTACCACTGTACGTGTATGGGTGGGCGGGTTGGTCAGTACCACTGTACGTGTTTGGGTGGGCGGGTGGGTCAGTACCATTGTACGTGTATGGGTGGGCGGTTGGGTTAGTAGCACCATTGTACGGGTATGGGTGGGTGGGTGGGTTAGTACCATTGTACGTGTATGGGTGGGCGGGTGGGTTAGTACCACTGTACTGTATGGGCGGGCGGGTGGTCCTATACCTCTGTACGTGTATGGGTGGGCGGGCGGGTATTCACACGTACAGTGGTATTGACCCACCCGCCCACCCATACACGTACAGTGGCATTGACCCACCCACCCACCCCAACACGTACAGTGGTATTGACCCACCCGCCCACCCATACACGTACAGTGACATTGACCACTGTACGTTTACCCACCCACCCGTACAAGTAAACTGGTATTGACCCACCCGTCCACCCATACAAGTACAGTGGTATTTCCACCCGCCTACCCATACACGTACAGTGGTATTGACCCACCCGCCCACCCGTATACGTACAGTGGTATTCACCCACCCGCCCACCCATACACGTACAGTGGTATTGACCCACCCACCCATACACATACAGTGGGATTGACCCACCCGCCCACCCATACACATACAGTGTTATTGACCCACCCGCCCACCCATACACGTACAGTGGTACTATCCACCCGCCCACCCATACACGTACAATGGTCCTACCCATCCGCCCTTCCATACACGTACAATGGTACTACTACAAATACTGCACGTACAATTCCCCACCCCCCCCATACACACAGTGGTATTGACCCACCTGCCCGCCCATACACGTTCATTGCTATTGACCCACTAACCATACACACAGTGGTATTGACCCACCCATACACACAGTTGGTATCTCATGCAGTAGTGACGACTTGCCCACCCACCCATACACGTGCAGTGGTGACAACCCACCCGCCCACCTATACACGTGCAGTGGTGATGACTTGCCCACCCACCCATACACGTGCAGTGGTGACAACCCACCCATACACATGCAGTGGTATTAACCCAACCGTCCGCCCATACACGTACAGTGGTATTGACCCACCTGCCCACCCATACACGTACAGTGGTATTGACCCACCCGCTCACCCATACACGTACAGAGGGTATTGACTGTACTTTGGATTTTGACCCAACCATACACGTACAGTGGTACAGAGGGTATTGACCCACCCACCCCATACACGTACAGTGGTATTGACCCACCCGCCCACACATACACGTACAGTGGTATTGACCCACCCGCTCACCCATACACGTACAGAGGGTATTGACTGTACTTTGGATTTTGACCCAACCATACACGTACAGTGGTAATTGATATTGATATATACAATACCACTGTACGTGTATGGGTGGGCGGGTGGGTCAATACCACATTGCGTGTATGGCTGGGTGGGTGGGTCAATACGACTGTACGTGTATGGGTGGGCGGGTGGGTCAATACCACTGTACGTGTATGGGTGGGCGGGTGGGTCAATACCACTGTACGTGTATGGGTGGGCGGGTGGGTCAATACCACTGTATGTGTATGGGTGGGCAGGTGGGTCAATACCACTGTACGTGTATGGGTGGGCGGGTAGGTCAATGCCACTGTACGTGTATGGGCGGGCGGGTAGGTCAATGCCACTGTACGTGTATGGGTGGGCGGGTGGGTCAATGCCAATGAACGTGTATGGGCGAGCGGGTTTGTCAATGCCACTGTACGTGTATGGGTGGGTGGGTGGGTCAATGCTAATGTACGTGAAGGGTGGTTGGGTGGGTCAATGTCACTGTACGTGTATGGGTAGGTGGGTGGGTCAATGCCACTGTATGTGTAAGGGTGGGCGGGTGGGTGCCAATGTACGTGTATGAGCGGGCGGTTGGTCAGTGCCAATGAACGTGTATGGGCGGGCGGGTGGGTCAGTGCCAATGTACGTGTATGGGTGGGCGGGTGGGTCAGTTCCAATGTACGTGTATGATGTACGTTAGAATGATTTGTCGTAACATGCTGATGAGTGCTGAAAAGACCAAGTATATTAACTTTAGTTTAAAAAAGGAAGTAATATTTGATATATATAATTGTTTTATATATATATATATATATATATATATATATATATATATATATATAAATGTCCGTCAATTAATGTAATGCAAAATGTTTATAAGCACGAATATGAAAAAATTATTTATCACAGTAAGGAAAGAAAATATAATAAACAGAATAGTTTTATCTCTAAAAGTAGAACATTCTTAAATGTATTTCTTATTGCCATTATTAGCCCAGAGTAACTCATTACTTGATATTACGTAATTCAGGTAATTATTCACTTTATAATTATCTGTGTGATTTTTTAAACAATTAAGTTTTTTTTGGATATTTCAGTTGCTGACGTGATAATTTGGAAAATGTCAAATACTAAACACTTGCTTATTTCTCAAAAGTGGTTTACATTGACAATTAAGTTACTTAGAAACCTTTCATTAAAATTAACTTAATTTAATTTAATTTCATTAAAATTAAAATTAACACAAACATAAACTGAAAAAGGTAGTAGTGCTGCAGTAATTGAGTTAATAGAATATACCAATAACTTTATTTATAAATGGTGTTTGGTTCACTCTTCAATTTAATGAAATTCTCAGAATATCTACATCAATGTTAATCACTTATGTAACTTGACAGTCTACAAGTGAAAAATATTTAATAATTCTCTGGTCTTTTCTGTTGATTCACTATCACTACTTTTTTTGTATCTGTTAGTTCACTACCACTTGATAAATATTCTATTACTCTAAAAACTGTTCCCCAATAAATTTTACGTTCACTGTTGGTTCCCTTATCCGCTAGTAATCCGATATCGCTGGCCTTATCTTATCACTTTCCAAAAACTAAACCACAAGAAGAGCACCGGGGGTTGATATACCCACCCGCCCACCCATACACGTACAGTTGTATTGAGCCACTCGCCCGCCCATACACGTACAATGATATCCGATATCGCTGGCCTTATCTTATCACTTTCCAAAAACTAAACCACAAGAAGAGCACCGGGGGTCGATATACCCACCCGCCCACCCATACACGTACAGTTGTAATGAGCCACTCGCCCGCCCATACACGTACAATGATATCCGATATCGCTGGCCTTATCTTATCACTTTCCAAAAACTAAACCACAAGAAGAGCACCGGGGGTCGATATACCCACCCGCCCACCCATACACGTACAGTTGTACTGAGCCACTCGCCCGCCCATACACGTACAATGATATCCGATATCGCTGGCCTTATCTTATCACTTTCCAAAAACTAAACCACAAGAAGAGCACCGGGGGTCGATATACCCACCCGCCCACCCATACACGTACAGTTGTATTGAGCCACTCGCCCGCCCATACACGTACAATGATATCCGATATCGCTGGCCTTATCTTATCACTTTCCAAAAACTAAACCACAAGAAGAGCACCGGGGGTCGATATACCCACCCGCCCACCCATACACGTACAGTTGTATTGAGCCACTCGCCCGCCCATACACGTACAATGGTATTAACCCACCTGCCCACCCATACACGTACAGTTGTATTGAGCCACTCGCCCGCCCATACACGTACAATGGTATTAACCCACCCGCCCACCCATACACGTACAGTTGTATTGAGCCACTCGCCCGCCCATACACGTACAATGGTATTAACCCACCCGCCCACCCTAACACGTACAGTGGTATTTACCAGTTTGTGATCAACTTTGGTAGCCTCCTAACCTAACCGTAATTGCAATAAAATAGTAGTTGCAGTGACGTAACGGAAATAGTGCATATTAGAATTAATATAGTTTTCAGACATAGATTGCCGGATGAATTATTAAAATAGTAAATATTCAAAGAATTTACGTCATCTTACTAACATTACAAATTTGAATAATTTTAAATGTAAGCTTTAACCCAGTTGGTTATCGTTATTTCTGTGCTTTCTTATATCAGTAGTTTGAAGTTAGGTGTCGGATGTAAATCAAGCCAAAATGGATTTCTGGCAATCAGCAACAGAAGTTATACCCCAACAGTTATATAAAGCAAAATGTATATAACTTGATATTGTAATACATTTGCTTTTTATGTCATGATTAGTTAGTCATTGTCCATTTAAATACAATAAAATAGAATAATAGGGCCTAATAAGCCTTAAAACTATATAAGAAACAATATATTATTATTTATGTTTTTAATTATACATTTGATTTAACTTGATAAGTAAAACTTGATTCAGTATTATAAAACGTTAGCTGGAATCATAATGATGCTGACAGTGATATCATCCACTCTGCTGGAATCATATATTTAAAGATAACTTAACAAGAAAGTTATTCATATAAAATAAAACATAATGTAACAGTATTCAGTACAGTTGTATTTACTTTTTTAATTAGCATAATACGTGTTGGTATATATACAGTACAAGTAAACGGCACACAACACAAATGTATTACAATACAAGTACAAAATGCACAAATATTATTGGTTTGCCATAGGTCTTTTAGCTTCTTAGTAAACAAACTTAAAACTCGGGTATACATGATTTCTGCGCCGATAGCAGAAGAAGTGTTCACATTAAATAATCATCCAGAGTCATAAAATTTTCATAGTGAGACAACCTTAAAGCTAAAATATACATTCTAGACGGACTAAAGTTATTTAAGTAATGTATGTTTTATGCTTAAACAGTCCCACAGGACTGTAATCTACGTTGGATGAACGCCGTTAGATAAGTTCTTTAGAGAGCACAAATAATTAATTCCAGGTAGAAAGAGAGAGTTTGCATGTAGAAGAATATGAAATTGGAGTTTTGTATGTTTTATATTTGTGCTTGAGAATATATATTTTTAACCGAAACCCGGCATTAATAACATTGTACCAATAATCAATAATTGTTTTTTATCATCAGTTACAGTGAAAACCACGCAACTGATTAAACAAGTTTGTCATTTATTTAGTAAGATATTTATGATAAATTACAGAGATAAAATAAATACCAAGATGGATACATAACAATTAAATATTTCTGAAACATTCAAGAAATAAAAGCATAATGGCAAAAAAATACTTACTGGGTTAACCAAGAATTGCATTATATACTAAAGCTACAATATAAAAACTTAGACAATATGAATACAACCAATTAAAGTTTTGATACGAACTAACCAACTAAACGTCTAGATAACAGTTAACGATAAAAAAGAAATGTATAGTGTAATTTTACTCTTCATTTTAGATAGTTATACTAAACTAAATAAATAACTATAGTATAGGTTAAACTTTGTAAACTATGTAAACACTTTACATATAACACCAGCTTTTAAAATTAATGAAATTAAAATATTACTATATCGTTTAAAAACTTACAGTGATAAAATTACTTTACGCATTTTTGTGCCATTTATAAATAGGAAACATAAGTGTTGTACATAATGAAAATTAACTTTATAACTGTATGTGTACAATCTAGAAACTTAAACAGTTGTTAATTTTAAACAGTGAACATTAATAATAAATTTCTTAATTTAGGATTACTTATATTATTCAAAGAGAATTATAAAATACTTAATATAGTTAGTTTATTGTACAGTGTTATACATTTATTGGCATGAGGTGATGTAAAAACAAATTAAATGCATTTTGTATGAGGAAATATTTATATTACTAATTATTGTAATACAGTATAGGGATTTTTTTTATTAAATACGCGATTAAAATTATTTTAAAGAAAATTATTTTTAAAATCGTTTCTTCATAATACGTTATAAAGGGTTGTAATTCTTGTTTTAGAGTTACCAGAGGAATACAGAAATAGTAGCATACAATCAGAACCAAGATAAACTGGAAGTGAAGCAGTCAACAAGTTGATTCTGTAATGCAACCCCTAGAACAACACAGCCCCGAGTCATATACCAACTAGAGAGTGTAGTCTACACATAACTAACCACTTGTTTGCATTTATTGTGGTATGACCTGTTTTATTGAATAAATTATTTGGTTAGTATTTTAAATAATTTTTTTATAAACAAATCATGTAATAAATACATGGTACCATACACTAAGTATTGCACAATTGATTGAGTAATTTATTTATTTTATTTGTCATCTTTATTATGAGACTAGTTTAAAGCCATTAAACTTTTATGCATTTGAAAACTACAATATGAGGAAGACAGAGGTTCTTGGACATTTGCCATCATAATGTGAGTAAAACCAAGGACGACGTTTCGATTTGATAAAACCCAAATCTTTTTCAAGTGCTGAAAACTACATTTCATTTAAACAATCAGGTTCTAAAATTACGTGCTTTAACTTAATACATTAATTATCTACATTTCATCTAGAACCTACAACGGAGTTAAACAAAATTAACGTCTTCTAATTCTAAAATAAATTAACTGGTTGAATTAAAACTTAGTTTTGTTGTACAACTAATTAAAGATGTATTAACTTGTTGCATTAACTAATTAGGAGCCAACTGAAAAATGTTTAAATAAAATTAAAATATTTAATCATATAATCTAGGATCAACCTTATTAAAAATTGTTTCAATATCAACATTTCAATTAACCCAATCTTTAAGTGAAGTTTCAATAATATAAGATTTCACGTATAGCTTATAAAATATTTACAAACACAAAATTTAATGATTAGTATTTTTTTCATATTTTGTGATGTTGTATGGATTTTGTTGTACTATAAAAATTCTTTGGTATTAAAGCTAATTTTCATATAATTTCAAAAAATTTCAAATTTGTTATATAAATAATTATGTCTAATAAATAATATACATAATGCTGTTCTATCAGAAAACAAATGTAAAGCTACATAAGGTTGATTTTATATTCTGAGCCTAGGGTTGTGCTGTTTAGTCACTATGACATTTGAAAGTTTGTAGTATGTGTACTGTACATAAAGATATAATATAACGTAACATCTCTGATACAAGTAAGTGTAGTTTTTCCAAACATTTAAGTACATTTTAAAATATTTACTATTTTTTTAAAATATTATTTATTTAATTCTCCCCAATATAACTGTGGCAAAACATTCAAAGACATGAAATATATTGCAGTGAATGTAGCACAATGACATACTTTGGAAAGAAAAGTAGGGGTCCAGTACAAATGGGGGTGAGTTTACAGCAGTATCCCTATTACACCTGAAATACGTCTTCGTGTTATATCAAATGTGTTTACAGCAGTACCCCTATTACACCTGAAATACGTCTTCGTGTTATATCAAATGTGTTTACAGCAGTACCCCTATTACACCTGAAATACGTCTTCGTGTTATATCTAATGTGTTTACAGCAGTACCCCTATTACACCTGAAATAAGTCTTCGTGTTATATCTAATGTGCTTACAGCAGTATCCCTATTACACCTGAAATACGTCTTCGTGTTATATCTAATGTGTTTACAGCAGTACCCCTATTACACCTGAAATACGTCTTCGTGTTATATCTAATGTGTTTACAGCAGTATCCCTATTACACCTGAAATACGTCTTCGTGTTACATCTAATGTGTTTACAGCAGTACCCCTATTACACCTGAAATACGTCTTCGTGTTATATCTAATGTGTTTACAGCAGTATCCCTATTACACCTGAAATACGTCTTCGTGTTACATCTAATGTGTTTACAGCAGTATCCCTATTACACCTGAAATACGTCTTCGTGTTACATCTAATGTGTTTACAGCAGTACCCCTATTACACCTGAAATACGTCTTCGTGTTACATCTAATGTGTTTACAGCAGTATCCCTATTACACCTGAAATACGTCTTCGTGTTACATCTAATGTGTTTACAGCAGTATCCCTATTACACCTGAAATACGTCTTCGTGTTACATCTAATGTGTTTACAGCAGTACCCCTATTACACCTGAAATACGTCTTCGTGTTATATCTAATGTGTTTACAGCAGTACCCCTATTACACCTGAAATACGTCTTCGTGTTATATCTAATGTGTTTACAGCAGTAACCCTATTACACCTGAAATACGTCTTCGTGTTATATCTAATGTATTTACAGCAGTACCCTTATTACACCTGAAATACGTCTTCGTGTTATATCTAATGTGTTTACAGCAGTATCCCTATTACACCTGAAATACGTCTTCGTGTTATATCTAATGTGTTTAATTTGTTGTATTTATTTTACCTGAGTTATGTTTGCCAAATCAAATAAAATCTGTAATAGTTGAGTTTCTAAAATTACAAGTTGACTGTAGTTTATTACTGAAATCGTATTTCTATTTTTGTATATACTTTTTATTTAATTCTTTGCTATAACAATAAATTCCTGGTTTTATAATTTTTCAGTTCTGGTAAAGATACTTAGTAAAAATGAATAGATCGAATACGGTCCTTTATAACAAATGCATTAGGCCTACTAAGATTGAGGCCTCTTTTTTCCTTTTGTTACGTATTATGTTCTTTATCAGTGAAGAATACAGTTTTTAATTTAAAAAGATTATTTCAATATTGCTATTTTTCGATATAGTTCTTATTAATAACTAGCTGTACCCGCCCGCTTCGCCGTTCATAATATTGAGTTTTGATTGTATCATTGAAATGTGCAGCAACCTTTCAGTTTACATAGTATCCAAATTACAACAGCTGATGTTTTGTGTAGTTTACTACTGTACTCAATTATTTTTAATTTTGAAAGTTTTGCCTACCACAATTTTATTCTATTTGTTTTTATTTAACAGCTGTTAATCAAATAAATCAATCAATTAATATAGCTTCACAAGAAATCAAAACATAAAAGTATAAACAGTATAATTTTGACATATTTAAAACCCACAGCTGATATTCTTGTTATATTTGACTTATTATACCTTCATGCATCCTGCTTATTTGATTAACATTGAAACTTTAGAAGTCCAAGGGATGGAGTCCTGAGGGATTAAAGAAACGGGAATAGGACAGAAACCTTCCCTGGGGTATATAGAACAACTTCCCCAAGTTTCATGGCGATCGGCTGGACGGTTTGGTAGCGCATAAAGGATAGACAAACAAACAAACATACATTGGATTTTATATATATAGATTTAAAATGCCACTTAAAACGTAGAAAACATATCAAATTATTCACTATCAAAACATTAACTATTTTTTTTTCAAATAATTTCTGACGGCTGGACGTTCAGAAGGAAACTCGTTTGGGAACGACATCTTGTAAGATGTATGTACAAAACACACTCCTCTTTCTAATAAAATCGACAACACCTAATCTGTTTAGTAATAACCATATTATACTCCATGCCTTATAATCATTTTTTACTTACCTTTGCAGGACGTATGGCGGCAGTGCGCGGGTTGAGGCTTCGGCGAAGAGCACCCGGTCTGTACAGCGTGCGCCTGAAGCAAGATCCGTCCGGTAAGTCATACGCATCGTCTGTAAAAAAACATGGTTTGAGCTTAGAAATTATACAAGTTGGTGAGAGCTACAGAAGTTGTGAGAGCCTGTAGCCAATTTCTCAATGACTATGAGTATATGCTAGAGATAGTGCAGATTCAAGTTCTGGCCTAGACTGGAACGTTTTATCAGTACTGCACTGGCGGGATGCTCACTCTAAATGGATGAGTTCCCCAAAGATAGTCTATTAATCATTGTAAGAATAAATTTTAAAAGGAATGACCTCTCTTTATAAAAAAATATAGATGGACAGATTAAAAAAAAAATATCAATAGGCTTAAGATATTAATTAAAGTTAAAAAAAAGAACATGACTAAATGCCTTGAGAGGGCCTACATTCTCTTAATTAACTCCGGTGGTTAGTTGCGCTAGAAGCATGTTAGTAAAAGTTGTTCTAGACACAAGATGGGTGTGTACTTAATTGTTACTGTAGGCAAAATAGTAACTTTACTATAACTTTACAAAAAAGTAGTTTGTTACTTTCTTCTTGATAAAATAGTTGAGTTTGGTGACGTATGTAATCTGTAAATAGCACGTGATATTAAAGACGAATGTAATCTGTAAATAGCATGTGATATTAAAGACTAATGTAATCTGTAATATCATGTGATATTAAAGAGTACATACGTCATCAAACTCAACTATTTCTCCTTGGTTAGTTGGAAGATCATGTATATTCTATACATCAATATAAAGAGTAACCTATTCTATACCTATAAAGAATTAGGACTTGTGAAAGAAAGATGTCCATTTTCATGTTTAATTACAATTTACGTTAGGTTACTCCTCTATTTTGAAGTACACCATAATTTATGTTGTTGTTTCTTAATTAACATTAACGTATTATATCAGTGTTCTGTATCCTTATTGGACAATATTATCACTGACCTATAATCTTTTACGTAATGCTACAAAAATTATAATTTCGTATTATTCATACTAAATACTCAATGCAACTTTTAACCACTAAAATAATTAAATATTCTTTACACGGATAACTATCTTAAAATTCTCTTAAGTTGCTTTATATTCAAACATCGTCGTCACAAAGAATTAGTTCCCTAGGTGGAAAGCACTGGTTAATAAGACAAAAATCCTTAGAGATACGGAATAATCCTGTTATTTCTTCACATTGTTCTACAGGGTTTAGTAAAATTTTTAGCAGTTTCAAAGGGATGTCTGATTTAAAAAAAATACATTCTTACATATGAGACGCCGACACAACGTTGTTGGTATTTTAAGGCGAATATGAATGGTTATATGAGTGTAGGATGAGTGTAGTCTGGTTGCTAACTGAGTTCAACTGTTCCTCAGAAAGGGTAATTTATTAATAGCCCAACAGCCAGGGCTACTAAGGGACCTACAGCTTTACGTGGAATCCGAACCACGTAGTGCTGGTCTGATTTTCAGCTAATTGACAAGCCTGATATACTCAGTTATCTCCCCCACACAACACCCACACAATGATCACTACCCAACCTGGACACCCCAGACTTCTCTAGTAGTGTCCTTGCCGATAGCCACCATCAAGCGGACGCCATGTCGGTATTAAGAGAACCGAGTATCCAACCTATAGCCTACAATCTCCCCGTGTAGCTGGGTTACAGCTCTGCGCCACCAGTGCTGACATACACTATATTAGAGAGTTGAAAACTGTATTAGCAATATTTACCTAACATTCAGTAATATTTAAATAAAAAATTAAAAAATAATAAAAAACTTTTTATTTAATTTTACAATATGGTTGTTACGGAAAACATTTAAAATGTTTACTATAATTGAACCGTATGTTTTGCAATGTTCATTAAATGCTATCACAGAATTTCTAAAAAAAAGCCGGTGAGATAGTTTTGCATTGTAGAATTGCAATCACGAATTTCTATAACTAAGTTCCTAACATCCTACTATTGTAAGTGTTCTTAAAGTGGCAACTACTGAGAGTAGATCCAAACATAGCAAAAGGCCACTACATATTTTTAACATTTGAAATATGTGAATTCTATTTTACTTTAACATACCATGCAAGGAACAGAAATCTTTTAGAAAATTAACAGAATTTTAACGGATTTACAATAAAACAATTTGTTCTTTACAGACCATCAACTATATTTATGTTGATTTAAAATAAAAAATAAAACACACAAAGAAACGTCACATAACACGTTTTTACCAAAATATAAGTAAATGAAAAATAACAAATATAATAGTGCTTGATTTCGGTTTAATTTTATCAAACCACTGAGATTTATAACGGAATAAAACTGATTCACAAACGTTACATTTTCACAAAACCTAGTCGTATTTTTTTTTTAAATGTTGTAGAAATGTATACTCTGGTCTATGTAAAATATGTATTAAATGTTTCTACTTAGGTCAGACTGTACATTTATACAAAATATACGATAACTATATTTTATTGTTGGGAGCCTTTAAGAGAATACCAAAAGATCAAATGTAGCAACATACCTTTTGAAATGTAACCCATTAAATAAGAGACAATACAAGGATAATGATAATGAAAATGGTAATTTTTATTCTGAGTTAATTATCTGAAATATATTTTTAGCTATTAAGAAACTAGAAAGCAAAATTGGTCAAAAACATCATCTTTACATTATTATTTCAAAAGCCAATTAAAATAAGTTTTCTGACCATTACGGGTTGTGTAGTTAACACCAGTTTCATTCCTACATAATTCCCTCTGGCCTAAGACAGGTAAAATTAGTTTAATTTGATCAATCACCAAAATATCTCTGTGTTTTGTACTGGTTTGTGTCGTTTAACGTTAACTTGTTTTGTAATTCTACGAACACGTACTATGCTAACTAACTAGCACGTACATTATATATACAATGATTGAATTGGCCAGGCTAGTGGTATGTGAATAAGGATTGAAGTTTTTGGCAAGGGGAGTGAACTTTCTTGCTATTTAAGGGCTCTTCAAGACAAAAGCTCGGCCGCTTCCTTAGTTCACACCTTACTAGCTAGTTCTTTTTTCCTAAGCTAATTAGCAGGAAATTATTGCATGATATTGTTAATAACATTTGTTTCATTATAGTTTATTAAAATTCTTACAAAATTATCTTGCAACTAATGACATCTTTATTGGCTGGAATGTATTTATAATAACATAATAATAAAATGTTGCGCTCTATATAAAGCATAGATATAAACTTAATTTGTTTCTAGTAATACAATTTTTATTTATTCCATAACTATCAGGACCAGTGAAACAGTGCTGGTGTCCAGATACTTGGGATTGCAGTTGATTTTATGTTCTCGGATCTCTTAAAATATACTGACACAGCAACCACTTAATGACTGTCATCGACGTAGACACTACTAGAGAGGTTTGGTTGTCCGTGATAGTCAGGATTCGGATGTTGCATAGGGAAAAAAACTAAGAACAAGTCTTGTCAATTACCTCACAACCATACAAATAATATATGGTTAAGATTCTACATAACGTTTTTACCTTGGTATGTAGATATTATTTGAAGATTTATAATGCTTTGAGTGTTTAAGAAACAAAAACAACGTTTCGACAAGTATTACAGACTCCCACCGTCTTCAGGTGTACTTAGCCTACAACTTAAACATTTTTTCTCTAACCCATACTAAATCAGAAATGACTTAATACTACTAGCTAGATACTAAAGATTACTGTTGAAAGTCAAAAGTTCTTAACAAAACCATCACACATAACATAAGTATACTAAATATAATACACAATATGAAATACAAAATAAATGTAAAATATGAAATCAGTCAAGGAAAAAACAGAGCAAGTTATTAAACAGACCAAATACTCAATGAAATATAAAAGTAAATGCGAAATATGAAAAAAATCAACAGATAATAGATCAGGTTACTAAACAGGCAAAATATTCAATTAGACACGAAATAAATACAGAAATATAAATATATCAACTTATCCAACCAGCTTCCAATTCCACTGAGGCGGGGTGAAGGAGTCTCCGCACCACTACACTCACGAAATCAACTCACCACGACCGCAAAGACGAACTGAATCCTTGCGGTAGCCGACTCGTGACGAGTGCTGTGGGGGAAGCCCTCTCTAAGCGATGTCTAGGTGGACTGTGCAAGGTGATTGGGGGAGGGGGTGTTGTAATCGTCCCTGTGTGTTTGAACAAATCTGTTGTATTTGAAAGTATGTTTTTGTTAGATACTTCCTCATGACGAGCCTCCAAGCTAGTGTTCCGAGGGACAAAGAAAAAACTCCCTCCAAGCAGATTTAGGGCCAAGGGCGTCAGCGCGGGGTCCTGGTGACATCCACCACACTGTATAAGAAACGTTGTGTTTGTTTCTTATACTCTCAAAGCATTATAAATCTCCAAATATTATCTACATATCATGAACAATATAGGTATAGCAAGCTAATAAATAACTTTCAAACAACAGTGTTTACCTTAGTGTTCACTTTAATGTTTACAATGCTTTTTACTAATATGAATCTTGTTTTAAGAAAATTCACTTTTTGTAATTCCTACCAATACATAATATTACTCTATTTACAAACATTTCACTTATTTTTTTATTGTTTAAGTGTATGTTTGCTATCACGCCAACAAGGCTGGCGAATGAACTTGAAAAAGAAATTAATTAGTTTTTTTTGAAAATAATTAATCAGAGTGTAATATTTTATTTTTAATATCTGCTATGTTAGAATGAGCTAAATTTATAATTTATTTGAAATATTGTTAAAACCTATATTATTGTTATGTCTTATGCATTATAATTGCCTTACATTTGTAAAGAAATTTAAGAAAACATTCATCTACTTCAAAATAGTAGTAATTCTATAGACCCTCCAATGATTGTTTATTTATTCATAATATTTAAATAACTATTATTTAATCAACTTGATCATTGAATAACTTTGAAAGATATTAAACTATGTAACTCTAACTTTTTGGAGCGGAAACTAATTTTTCAATTACTAAACTACAGCACTCGCCCAAAATTATCTTTACAAACAATTTAATTCAGCTATAAGTTATTTATAAAATGCGCATTTTACTTGTTTTTTCGATGATTTAGTACATTTTTGAATATGATATTAATAGTTAAAAACACTAAGAGTAAACCTGTCTTTAAATTACTTTATAAATTCAAATCTTCTCGTCACAAAGTAATAAATCCTAGGCATAAAGCTTAATGTAATCAGATGAAAATACCTAGAGATATACTTTTCTTTGTCGAATTTAAGAACATCTTGCAATAGAAACAGAACTGGTTTACTCTTTAGCCAGGATTGTTCATTATTTACCTTTTTGTAATACAAATATAAAAACACTAAATTGACTTAATAGTAATAATATATAAACTTTTTGTTCATAATTTGATTTCATTGTTATTTTCTTATTTGTGAAGAATTAACCATTGATTGGAAACGTACGAGAAGAATATAATTATTATAATAAATAAAATTATGGACATTATTTGAATTTATTTTTTAAAACATTTATGAACTAAAGTTGAGTAGTAATGATTTTAGTATTTCTTTAATGCATGATATTGTTAATAACATTTGTTTCTTTATAGTTTATTAAAATTCTTACAAAACTATCTTGCAACTAATGGCATTTTTATTGGCTGGAATGTATTTATAATAACATAATAATAAAATGTTGCGCTCTATATAAACTTATATAAACATAGATATAAACTTAATTTGTTTCTAGTAATACAATTTTTATTTATTCCATAACTATCAGGACCAGTGAAACAGTGCTGGTGTCCAGATACTTGGGATTGCAGTTGATTTTATGTTCTCGGATCTCTTAAAATATATATACTGACACAGCATTACTGTGAAATATATTTAATTAAATTAGATTTCACAATAATGATGAATTGTGAGTTTACATAACTAAAGTAACCAGGTTAAATTTTACTTTAGTATACAACTAATCTAATCTAGTTTTGCACCAAAATATAGATTATTAATGTACATGTAATAAACTTGAATAACATTACGTATAGTTTTAACCTGTTTCCCTGAAAGCAACTTGCTTTTCATATTTTAAGATGATAACAATGCTTATAAGTGCATCTTACAGAATAATAGTAATAAAATAATAATACAATGGAGTGTTTATATAAACAAAAATAAACGGCTTTGTGATTCAGCTTCAAAGTGATAACTAACGTGTCAACATGGAAGAAGCACCTCTTTTTATATTCCCAGCAACAAGGGACTAAATCATTTCCTGACTACACCATTACACAATCGAGGGCCTTTATGCAGCACAAAAGCACAATTTCCCGGTACTCAATCATCAAATGGCATTCTTAATGTGCTTTACAATAGATTTTTATCACATGACTTGTGTATTGTTAAGGCTATACAGTTATGCCTTAAAAGTACTAATTAATAAATTAAGACTATACTACAGCAGTTGTGAAAGTCAGTTGTCATTTGGTCTAGAGGATCATGGCTAAGCACATGAGTTGGAGTACTGATACAACGTTTTATCTGTACTGTATTGGTTATCCCTATTACTACATCTAAATAAGCTCCTTACACATCAATATTCTATGGCGAATGATCAAACTAAGATTTGACTCCCCTCATAAAAAATATTAATCGACCTAAATTATCATGAAAGTAAAAAGGCTTTAATAAATGTTCTTGTGAAGCCATGATTCTCCTAATTTTGGTACTTAATATTTGGACCAACACTCTAGAACCATTTGCCGTGTAGTAGACGTTGATTTAGGGCTGAGATAAGTGTGATGGTACTTGTTACTCTAATTCTCTTCTAGACAAAAACTCACATCACCAACCACAACTATGTGAGTTTTTCTTTCTTTTTTAGTTAGAAGGCCTAGATCTATTCTATACATATAACTAGAGAGAAACCTATTCTAAACATGTAAAGAACTAATGCTTTTAGTAGAATGAATTTCGTTTTCTTTGTTATTTATCTTTTTACGTTAGGTTACTCTTGTATTTCCAAGTATACTATAATTTAAGTTGTTTTATACCATGGATAAAATAGCATCAATTAATTACAATATCAAACCTAGACTAGAAAAACATATATTTCAACTATTTATTAAAATATTCATTACAACTTTTAACAGAAAAATAAAAAAATATTCTTTACTCGAGCAATTAAGCATAAAATTACCTTAAGTTGCTTTGTATTCAAACCCCGCCAGGAAAAAGAATTAGTTCTCCAGGTGGAAAGTACTGGGGAATAAGATGAAAATCCTTAGAGTTTGGACTAATCCTGTCGTTTCGTAACATTGTTTTAGAGGATACATTTTTGGAATTGTTCAAGAGATATCTGAATGTTACAAATAAATAATCCGTATAATGGACTGAAAAATATTTTAGAAACATTGAATGTAACGTAAATGTATATTAAATATTTGATTAAAAGTTCCTAATTAAAGGACCATAATTAATTGATTATACTCCATAGATATGGTGGTGAGTCGCTAGACAGTATAATCACCACCTTAATGCTATGTGTTAGTAAGGCTGAGATAGAGACATAATGTGTGTGAGCTTCCTTGTTACTGTAGGGCTCTTCTAGACAGACACTCACATGTTTTTATCACGTCAACAACTATTTCTCCTTGGTTAGTTGGAAGGCCTAGATCTATTCTGTACATCTCTATAGAGAGGAATCTATTCTATACATGTAAAGAACTAGGAATTGCGATAGAAAGATGTAAATTTTAATTTTTATTCACCATTTTATGTTGGGTTACTCCTATATTTTCAAGTATACCATAATTTAAGTTATTTTTTTATGTAACTTCGAAGTATTAATTCAGTGTTCTGTATCCAGTAAAACTGTAAACTATAATCGATTAATTGCAATATCAAATCTAATGCAAAAAAATGTAATTGCCAAATAGAATTCTAAATGCAAATTTTAACTTGCTAAATACTTAACCCTTAACTACTATGCTTATTTTGACTTACGTAGGTCGTGGGGTCAAAACAGGCCCCAATTTAAACAAAAATTAAAATGTTTAAAAAAATTGTAATAATTTAAATGATAATAACCCTTTTTCTATCTTTTCCTCTTGTAAATAGAAAAAATTTTGGGTATTATTTTACACATTCAAGAGTTTTTATATTATATTTTCTTCAATGTTAAAAGTGTTTTTGGTTGAAAAACACATTTTACAAAATTAGTAATTTTCCAACCTTAGTAAAATTATAAAAATCAAAACTATATAGTTTCTTTTACAACTAGTCCTATATTATAAGAAATTATTGTATTTGGCCACATCAATTCAACAGTAAAAAAATACCACTTCTAATCTTGGTGACTTCTTCTTGTCCAATTTCCCTTACTTGCACTCTGCACATGTAATACTCACTTTGTTATGGGTTATGGACTCTATCTTTTTGCAATTAAAGCACAGAGTTGGTCTTTTCTGTCTTTTCCTCTTGTTTGTAGTTCACATATTCTTCTTTTGGGTTGATTATCTTAACAAGGTGGAATTGAAAAAAGATAAAAATCTAACGTAACTACTATCGTGGGGTCACTACTGACCCCAGAAGCTTCCCAGCCAGATATGGAGTAACCCAACAAGAAACCAGCACATGTCTCAAGTGCTCTTCCTTATATATTCCTGTTGGGATTTGTATGGATATGTCTTATTTAAATATCTTATTATATGGGGGTGTGGAGGGGTAGTTAATGGAATAGTCACTGTTTACTCTTCATAGACTACTTTATATACTCGTGTTTTGGTGAATGATTTGGTTCATGTGTAAATTCTTGTGTGTAACATTTAGGTGTTATACTTATATTGTATTAGATTTTTATTATTTTTTCATTTTGTTTTCTTTTTCTTTTAATTTTATTTTGTTTTTTACTTAAGTACATTTTCTCTTATAACATTATTGGCTAGTGTATTTCTATAACAATTACGACTTATGTCTAGAATGTTAGTATCTCATTAAGATTGTAAACTTGGCATTTCTCTTGTTAATATTTGTGTATGTATATTTTAAGGGTACAGTATTTACAATTGTTATGATTTGTAAAATAACTCTTGCCTTGCACACAGACGGATAGTCTATGCAGGGCAATATATTATTCTTGATATTTACTGAAAAGAGATTACATAAAGAGATAGGGAAATCCTGCAAGTACAAAATATATAAAATAAAAATAATTACACTCTGGGGTCAAAATTAACTCCAGGATAGTAGTTAAAGGTTAAGAATCTTTACAGGAATAACTAAGCTTAAGTCTCTTAAGTTGCTTTATATTCAAACTTGGTCGGAACAAATAATTAGTTCCTTTAGTGGAAAGCACTGGGTAATAAGACGAAAATCCTTGGAGATCTGGAATAATCCTGTTATTTCATCGCATTGTTTTACAGGGTTTAGTAAAGTATTTGGCAATTTTCAATGAATACCTGATTCTTACAACATATATACAATGTATTAGAGAATTTAAAAAATTTTTTTAGTAATTAAAAAAATTTAATAATGTAAATATTATTGCTATGAAAAAAATTTATATTTGGATTAAAAAAGAACCAGATCTATTCTGTGATCTTTAATAATTTAATAACAGTTTCTGTGTAAAAGACTGTGAGTTCATTTTGTATTGTGAAATTACATTCACACATATCTTTAGTAAGCTCCTTACATTCAACCCTTGTAAGTGGTCTTAAAGGGGCAACTACTGAGAGTAGACCCATACATCTGACTCTTTAAGATATTATTAGAGTTTTCAATGATTTTTAGAATTTTAATAACATTCTAACGAAACAATTTGAACATTAAATAACATCAACACTATAATAATTTACTATACAAAACAAGGAAATACACACTTCACACATTAAATTAATTATAAGTTAATGTTAAAGAATAAACATAGTTATTGAGTTCAGTTTACCTTTCCCAAAAAAAAGGATTCACAAAGGAATAATACTGATTTACAACAACACGATTTTGTACAAAAGCTAATCGTAGTTTTTTATTTTTTATTTTTTCTTAGATTTTTACACTTGGTCTATGTAAAACATTTACTAAATGTTACTATATAGGTCAAACCTTAAAATACAACAAAATATACCATAACTATGTTTCTAACCCTAAAAGAATCCGGAAAGATAAAATGTAACAACAAACCTGTGGAATTCTAACCACACTAAATTATTGACGTTTAACACATGTTTTAAAAGGTATAGATTATGACTTAGTGGGAAGGTATATTTCTAAGAAAAAAACAAGAATAATTAATGGAAATCGTAATTTTATTCTGAGATAGTAAGTCAAAGTATATACTGTGCAGATAGGAAAGGCAACATTGACCTAAAACAACAACTATAATATTTTAACAACCAACCATGAGTTTCACGATCATGACCAATATAAAAGTATTTTAGTTGAATATCAGTTCAGCTCCTACGTGAATCCTCTTGGTCCAAGGAAGGAAAGAATTAGTTTACTGAGCTCGATCACCAAAATATTTCTGCGTTTTGTACTTGTTTGTGTCGTTTGACATTAACTTGTTTTGTATTTCTACGAACACGTAATATGCTAAGACACCGTTTACAATAAAACTGGATGGATGCAAGGTTAAGTTCAACAACCTTATTATTGAAGGGTTCTTCTAGACAAAAGGTCAACCGTTTCCTCAGTTCACATTTCACTTGCTAGTTGCTTTCTTTACTAAGCTAATAAGTCTTACTATTGTGTAATGATAGTACAATGTATACATTGAAATATTAACTTACTTGACTAACTTTTGTTATAGATTAAAATATAAATATTTTTATAGAGTGAGACACAATGAGCTCATTATACAAAATTTGTGTTTGTTTTAAAACAATTTGTTGGCACTAGTAGTTTAGTGTTTCAATATACAAGCTGTCAACAGCTATTTGTAGACAAACTGTGTGGGGAACTTATTCATACAGATAATGAGGGAGAAGCAGTAAAGTACAAAGTGAATATTACCGATAAAAGTTTAGATCAAGTCCACGATTAGAACTTGTGCTGTTCATAACTCAGGTTCAGAGTCATGACGCCTTAGACAGTCCAGCCACTAATTCTCCCATAAATACTGTTACATTATTTGTTCCCCTTATACTGACTGACATGGTATTTACTCAGTGGTTGTCATCAAATGGAGAAGTTTGGAAATTCTGTGTTTAGTTGTACTAAAAATCAAGATGTTGGGTAGGGGAGAAAAAACGATGCTAATAATACGTGGTTCTGATTCCCATAGAATATTGGTCCTTAGGTTTCACTTTGTGTTATTTTATACTTACACTAAACTTATAATTAGCAGTATTCACTTGCTGTAACTAGTAATATTCCTAACCATAGACCTATTTGCATACTCTCAACTTAATTGTTATTTATTTATTTATTATTATTATTATTTTTTTTTATAACTAGCAAAACAATCTGTGTTGCTTATGACCTTGCAAAATTGTGGAGGCCTGTTAATAAGTTTTGTTTGAAAATAAATATATTTGTTTAGAATAGTGTTTGAAATTTTATTTAAAATGTGTACATGTTAGTTAATACGAGCTAAATTTAACAAATATTATAAAAACATTTATAATATATATGTTTTGTGTTGCGTGTATTGTAACTACTTTATAATTGTTAGGACAGTTACAAGAACATACCTCCTTTTAAAAATAATTCTGACCCTAAAGACCATTTGATTAGGTTTTTCTTAACTATAATATAAATAACTATAATTTATTGAAAAGGTCACACAATAACCTTAAAAATGACAATCTGTGGAATGCTAACGGTTCTTAAATTAAACAACTATCCACTTACTAAACTACAACCTCAAACTAAAGTAGCAGAACATAAAATAAATATATTTAATTCCGTTGTGGTTTAATTATAAAACATGCATGAAAAGTTTTACAAGGTGACTTTACAGATATTCATGTTTAAATTAAATATTCATAGTTAAAAGCACTAAGCGTGAAGCCGTCTTTGAGTTTCTTTATATTCAAATTTTCCCGTCACAATGTAATACGCCCTAGGCAGAAAGCTTATTGTAATCAGATGAAAATCCTTGGAGATATAGTTCTCCTTTGTCGGATTTTAGAACATCTTGCAATATAAACAGAACTGGATTACTCTTTATCCAGGATTGTTCACTATTTATCTTTTTGTAATACGAATATTAAACACTAAATTGACTTAATAGTAATGGTATACAATGATTAACTCATTGAGAAAACGACAACCTTCGTATTACAAATATAAGCATATAATTGTTAAATGATACGAGGCGGGTTATCATTCTGAGTCATCCTGTAAAATATTTAACAAACTTGTATTGAAAATAATTTATTGTATCAGAAATATGGTATACAATTAGTTTTTCTAAGTGCTTTGCTGTAGATACAGTAAATTTTTATGCAAAAGTCCTTTAGTTTTATATTCCACATTATTCATTTTTTCTTTGATAATTTAAATATAAATCATTTTACTAAAATCTAAGTGTTTTACTACCTTACCACTCTTTCGTGTTTTCAAAATACTTCCATTACAATACACTTTCAAGTGCTTAAGACATTTTTCACTCGAAGTGGAAATGACGAAACAAAGAAATTTCAATTTATACCCGAGCTTCTTCAAAGTTTACTTTAATCAAACCCAAGGTAAACAAAAGATTTATCAAATAACATTTTTATTTCTAGGTCCTCATATATTTCATAAATTACCAGAAGAATTAAAGCATGCCAAAAATGTCAACTTATTTCAAATTATATGAAAACTATAGCTTCTTGAAAAATATATTGTCGATTTACTTATGATACTACAATAAATTTTTTCTATGCTTATAAATCTCTTAATTTGTTCGATAGTTGTAATAAATCTGCCTCTATGTTTATAAATCTCTTAATTCGTTCTACAAGTCAGATTTGTATTTAAATTTGAAACTTTTCTCTCTATAATTTTTTTTTTCTAATCTTAGAGTAATTTAAGTTCCTGTTTCTCCTATTTGTTAGTAGGCCCTTATAATGTAATGACACTGCAGTGGGCCGCTAGTTTTACTAGCTAATTTTAGACTGTCTAGTGTAAGTTTTTATGTTTATTTATTTTGTGATTGTCATCTCTCCTTGACACGATGGCAAGCTATTCCAAGTTTGAGCATTTTTATTTGTAATTGATTTTTTATTGTGCAATGAATATTTTCTTATTCTTATTTTAAATGAGATATTAAATACAGCTAAGCTGGATGAATCGCATGAACAGTGAATAATTGTTGAACGTATTAGGGTTTAAACAGCAGAGGGAAAACATTTAATCACTCTGGCACCACACACTTCAAACTCAAGTCTGTACTAGATCCACAACATTTTTTGTTATAAAAAATATATGTGTAATTGTAAAGATTGTTGTAATGTAATTGTATCGATCACCATTTTCGTTCCTACATGAATCCTATTGAATTTATTCGCCGAAATATCTCTCCGTTTTACACTTATATGTGCTGTTTGACGTTGACGTATAAATGTGTTCTACGAACACGTGATATGCTAAGACACAGTTTACAAGAAAACAGGATGGATGCAAGGTTGATATTGGCCAGGCTGGTGGTGCGTGAATAAGGGTTGAAGTTTGTGGCAAGAGGGAGTGAACTTCCTTGTTATTGAAGGGCTCTTCTAGACAAAAGCTCGACAGTTTCCTCAGTTCACACCTCACTAGCTAGTTGCTTTCTTTACTAAGCTAATTAGTAGGAATTTACTGTAGTTTAATGAAATACAATATATTACTATTAATTTTTACTATGGACGATTATCATTTAAATACTAAATAACTATTATATTTATCGTCCTAAGCGTTTTTCATTAGTGTTAATTGCTACTGATGTTAGTTTATTGGTAAACAACCAATGGCCACATACTACTAATGACGTAATGGTCGGGGCTTTCCTCTGACAGCCAGTTCACGATGTATGGTGTACTCTAGTTTCCATTACAACAATGTGTTAGTGTGGTACTGTGTCTCTGAAAGTTAGGAAGAGTAATGTTCTCTCTCTATCTCATTTCACCAATCAGTGCATCTCTCTCACACCATTCTTTTGCAGTTCAAAATCAGAGCCACATAAGCACATTATTTGTACCTACCAATAACTCAAAAATAACTTTGAACCAATAGCTTGACGTTGAATTTCATTATTAAACTGGAGGAGCAATATTTTTCTATAATTAATTATGATTATAAATTAAAATAAACAAATATCTATCGAAGTATTTTTGAGTGGTAATATTCACTATTTTCTTAATTCATAAATGCATTTCGGTTGTTAAATTTAAATAAATTTGGTTAGTTATGTATATAATAGAATGCATATTTATTATAATGTTTTTTTTTCAATATAAATGTTTTAGAATACAATTTAAAATGACTAATTTGGTTAAAGTTGACTGAAAATTAGTTAGTTACTAACGTCTTTCTAGACAGAGATATGTAACTTCGCAATCAATAACTAAGTCAAAATGTCTATTTGGTTTGTTGGTTTGCTTGTCTCTGGGTTTCTTTTTAACAGCCCACTTAATGTTTAATGTTTTATCTTAACTTATTTTAATGAGAAAATTTGATACCTTTTGTAAGACCACTATGAGTTTGGGTGAATGGATGGGCCACCACTACCACTGTACGTGTTTGGATGGGTGAGTGGGTCAATACAGCTATACCACAAGGCTGGGTCAGTCATTACCACTGTACGTGGATGCATCGTGGTTTACTAACACTGTATGTGTATGGGTGTTTGGGTGAGCTACTATCATTATATGTGCATTGGTTGATGGGTGATCACTACCATTGTACCTCTATGGTTAGGGCACTTTGACCGTACATGCATGGGTGGGCAGGTGGGTTATTTCTACTGTATTGTACTGTTATTAAGAGGGTGGGTGGGTTACTACTACTGTATGGATGGGAGAGTGTCGTGTGAGTTAACAGAAGCTTTCTTTACAACTAAGCCTACCCAATGGATATGTTTAACATGTTTGATGACTAACTATTGGTTGTGTCATAGAATATTTGGTCAATGACAAAACGTTGATTTCATTTTTTTATTCTTAATTTATATTATAAAATATATAAATTAATACATATTGCTATTCATGGAAATAATGTAGGCCTACTAGTCAGACCAGGACTAAGCTCAGTGTTGCAACTGAGCTAAGTGGGACAAAGTGTTGTGGTGATCGTAGGTGATGGGTTCTGTGCTCATTTTTGTAAATACCGTCAATGATTGCTACCGGTATGTACACACTAGACAAGTATGGGGTGACCATGTTGGGTGATAGTCCGTGTTCAGATGCTGTTTAGTTGAAAGACCCAAGTGGCAGGCTAGTAAATTAGCTGAAAATCAGACCAATACTACTTGTTTCAGATTCCATGTAAAGCTGTAGTTAATTTAGTTTCCCTGGCTATCGAGCTATAAATAATCGGCCCTTTCTGAGTATACGCGGAACTTAATAACCATACTACAGAGGTAATTCATACTCATCCTCCACTCATATAATAATTCATTTTTTTTTTAAATTACCCTCAAATTGTGTCGGCGTCTCGTATTCCTATGAAAACAGTAATATGAGAATATAAAGATACACCAATAATGTTTAATATAATTTTATTTGTATTATTATAAAACTTTTTTACACGTATACACCGCTGATTGTAAACATAATCGAATGAATTATACCTCAAAATTGTTATAGTCTATTTTTAAATTTTATTTTATATACGTATGAACTAAAACTGAAGAATAATGACAAGATATATTCTAGTAAGTCAGTTTTCAGAGTATTTGTAAGTGTACATAGCAAACATATCAATTGAGTGACTGAAAAGTATAATTAATAATGGTAAAAGAAGTTTACTATTATTAATTATATGCATGTTAATATTATAAGATATTTATGTTCCATACTTTAAGCACTATTAAAAACCAAACATTTATAAATAATAAAAGTGCATCTAATTGTTGTCATAAGATATTAAATTATAAATAAATTTTGCCAAACAGTAGGAATACCTTTAATTTTAATATTGAACAATTGACATTTTAAAGAGAATAAAACATAAAATATGTACTAATATATTTGTATCATTAGTATAAATAAGTTTTTAACGTATAGTAGCATAAGTGCTGTTGTATAAGTGTGGGATTATAGGTACATGGATATATATCATAACAACTATGTTCGCAAACTAAATTTCTTAAATTATTCAAAAGTAACTAGGGACCAGAATTCAACCCCACTCCAACTAGTCTACGACTACATACACTGCTAACATATTAATTACATTCCTGGCGACACGATCTACTGTAATACCCATTATTTATTCCTAGTTTATATTTTTTATTTAATTTACGGGATAACTGAGATTTAATCAAAATGTTACATTTAAATCGATGATACATTAAATTTCATTTCATATTTTACTTTCTGAATAGTAAGCTTTAAAATAAACTCTTTAAAATAATAGGGTCTAATATTCTAAAACTAATATATTTTCAGTCTTACAATTATAACATTGAATTTATTTTGAAATATTTTACTTTTTCTGTATTTAGAATTAGTTAATATTATTTGGTCAATGTCAACACCTTTAGGACTTTCATGTTATCTTGAAGTGGGCCTAGTTTGTTATAAAAAAAAAAACTTTAAATAGCTGAGATGGTTTCGTAAATGTTATTATTAATATTGATAATATACAAAAAAAATATTTTAATGCTGTCATTTTTCTTAATTGTATTTACTTTAGCTAGAAGTATATTTTATTTATATATAATGATGAGTATCTGGAAGTTTTCAAACTAATTTTCTACAATTTAATATACAATAAATAAGTTACAGATTTATTTATTGATATACATATTTTTAACTATTCAATATTCTATACATTTAAAAACTTTTTTTAGTTCAGACATTCTTTAAACCACTCCCTGTTTGTCATATTAGTATATACACATTTTTAAACATACATTTTTCAATGTAAAAAAAAATTAAAAATATTTTAAAATATCAGCTCATCCAAAGCCTGTAAAATATACATTTTCTGTAAAATATTTCTTAACTGGATAGATTTTATTTAGTAAAATTACAATTCCTTTTATTAAAGCCAATTCAAATATATCTGTTGTTTTAAAATTTGTTTACCATCTCCAAAATTAGTACTAATTATCTAAATACGCAGTAAAAAAAAGATAAAGAAAATAAAAAAAAATAAATTACAGAAATCATTTACACAAGTGGTAAATCAAATATAACATGGAAAGTAAATTTGTAAATTTAATATATTGTCTTTACCAAAGGGAGGAACCTGATAATAAATGATTATAACTTTATTACGGAGCTATCGTTTAGTTTACCAATTATCTAGTTGATAATTATCTACTGTACATTTAAATCATTGTAAGATTTTAACAATTTAATGATGGTATTATTAAAAACATCTGTTTTTATTTATATACGATAATGATATTAGCAGACATTTTAAATAAGTATTTTACACCATTAAAACAAACCGTCACTTTAACCCGAGAGGCTACATGCAGTTTACAGAAATATTTTGAGTGAATTTAAATTTACTCTAAATAGCTAGGCACTATATTATCAATACCAAAACGCAATGTCCTTCATGTGAATTTGTGATGAGACAGCCTTCCGTTGGCATGTACGTAGGAGTTGGAGATGAAGGGTGTGAGGCAAGTCTCCTTGTTGCTGAAGTGCTCTTCGGGACAATAGCTCAGCTGTTCCACGCACCTCGCCAGCCACATTCTTTCTTATCTAGGTTAATTAAGTGTGTATTATGGATGGAATATCGTTACAAATGTTTATTATACGATGGATAGTATTGTTAAAATTTAATTTCCTGCTAACTACTCATTAATGTTGCAATTTGATAGTATAATTTTAATTAGGGCTGAATTTGGGTTAAATTGTTCGTGTGAGTTTAAATGTTTAGGGTAGTGTCGTAAATATCAACTCTCAATGAAAATATTTCCTGAAATATATTTGTATCATATTTTTACATGTTGCAGTTAGACAAGAAGTAAATCTACTGGAAACAAACTGCAACTATGTTTAGGATTGTTGTTACTTTTATGTTATTTGAAGGGAATAACATATCTTTATATCATCTGCTTGTGTAATTACATTGTTAACTTAAATAGAAATTAAATGTTTGACTTCATTGTTAGTTTGATTACAACAATATAAAGCCAAACAAGAATAAATCATTTAGTTTAACTGGACATACTTAATTCCAATAATTAAAGATATACATTTTTACAATGCTTCATATTATTCAAATAAAAGACCACACATTTGGATGAAGAGTTATTTCTGATATATATTTATGATGGAAAGAGGACTTGCAGCAACATTAAATTTAAAAACCAAAATATTTTACATTGGTAGCCCTACATCTTACCCCTAGGTCTAATTTAAACATTTTTACAAATAGTAATGTGGATATTTTCCGTTAACTCATTACCACTACTTTTTTGTTTCATTTAACTCACTACCACTTGAAAAATATTCTATTTCTCTTCCTCAAACATTTTTACGTCAACTGTGGTATTCCTTATTCTCTAAGAATCCGATATCGCTGGCCTTATCTTATCACTTTCAGAGATCTTACACATGGAGAGCACATTCGGTGGTAAGTCAGTCATTGGATTTACTAGTTTGTGATCAACTTTAGTAGCCACCTAACCTAATCTAACCTAACTCAACCTGACCTGACCTAACATAACTTAACCATAATTGTGATAAAACAATTAGTTGTAATGAAGTAACGGAAAAAGTAGTGATAGTGAATTAACGGAAATGATCCAACAGGGCTTTAAAGACCTTAAAATTGAGGTGTTAAATGTACTAAGTTGTTATTTTAAATATTTTAGATTCGAAACTGTAGCCTCATTTTGAGGCACATCTTCTATTTAAATACGATAAAAACAACTTTGAATGTTTTCCATATTCATTTAAGTGAATCATATGGATATTAAACTAGTATATTAGGTTTGGAGCGTATTCCTTCGCTCTGTGTAAACGGTTCAACACTAAGACATTGAAACACCATATATTGTGCATTTTGCAGGTGATGCTTGATGAAATGCTTAAGTTGTCCTTGTACTTTAGTGAATCTGGTTTTAAAAATCAACATGGCACAATTTTATGTATTCAAATATTTGGATAGCATAAAACAGTTAATTAATCCTAAATAGAGTTTTCTGTTGGAAGTAGATTTACTTCTTGTCTGACTTAAACGTGTAATAATTAAGATAATATATTTTTGGAAATAATACAATAGAAAAAGAGTAGAAATTTACTATGATTTGAGCTACATTTCGTATCAAAAACAAAACAAGTATTATTTGTTGGTATTGTCTAAAAAATAAATCTCCTCAAGTATTTTTTGGTCATGCTATTTCACATATTATTAGTTGATGAGAATAAACAATAAATAATATATAAGTTATTTTGTCAATGATATGATAAAATGCCAAATAAAATGTGCCTACACGAAAATATCACTACCTCGTTTCCGTCTCCGGTAACGAGCCCGAGCAGTATCATCATTTTCTTCCTCCCCATTATAATATCTGAGCCTTTCTTCCGCACAATTGTCGTGTTTTCAATCATACTGATTTGTCCTTTTACTTTCATACTTTTGGATTCTTTAATAATCATGATAAATACCAAAATTGGTTACAGAAATACTGGAAAAGCCAACCTTTAAGATAGCCCTTTCCTTCAAAATAATGAAATATGTGACGCTGACTCAACTTTGAGCGTATTTTAAGGCAAATGTCATAAAATTATACTAGTGTATAATGAGTTTCGATTACCTGCACAGTATGGTTACTAACTGAGTTTAAATTGTTTTCAGGAAGGGCCAGTAATCAATAGCCAAATAGCCAGGACACATAGGACATTTTTACATGGAATCCAAATCACGTAATACTGGTCTGGTTTTTAGATAATAACAAGCCTGATACACAGTTATTTCTACTGCACAATATCCGGACAGTGACTATTACTAAACATGGACACCTTAACATCTCTTACATTATCTTTTTTTATAACATCTATTGAGTGGACGCCATGTCGGTCTTAAGAGATCAGACATAGGCGATATATTGTGTAGAAGCTATCACCTACAATCTCCAACACTTATTTCCTAAGTAGCTGGGTTACAGCACTGCCCCACCAGTTCTTAACGTTTTATAACGTGTTATGTTATTGTTATCCAGTCGTGCCTTTTACTTTATATTTTTTAAAATGTTTTTTGGTTCAAAATCTATATTGAGACACTCATTGGTCTAAATTAATATCACTTCCCAGAATATTACTACTTCAACCACACAATTGAGGTCGGGAGTCACAGATAACTCAACAAGTGACTCTTTTTGTATTTGAAACGTTGCTTACTATAGATTATTGTAACATGTTTATTTCTAAATGAATATCATAATTATTAATGTATGTCTATAGTTTTATGAATTCTTAACATAGTTAGAAAATAAATAAGGTTTTTACCTTTTTTGAAATTTAGACAAAAATTAAGGTAAGCACAATGGGTTTATAGTTAGTTATTTATGTGTTAGCTAGAGGTCAAATGGTCTAGGGTGTCAGGACTTGGAACGTAAGTTAAATATATCACAGGTTACAATCCTGGCATTGATTGCAAACGTTTATTGGTAGTGTTCAACCTGTACTGAACTATCTTTCTACTTTAATCTCCCTAAATAAATTATCAAAACAGATCAATAGACTATGAAGGTTGAACAGAGAGTAGGGTTCAATTTAAAATCTGTCTTTCAAAAGGAAAGTCATTTTGATTTTATAACAACCCAGTTAAATAATTTTATTTTATGAAATTCGCAGCACCTGAGGCTCTTTTCTCAAATCACAGCTAAGTTAAAACTCTCACACTAAGAATCTTAAAAGTTTAATTAAATAGGCTTGCAGAACTTCTTAGCCCATACTGTTGGTACGTTGAAGTTTTCAGGCTTATCACAGTTGTTTGAAATACAGTAAATGTATTAATTTCACTCTTCAGTTTCCTCAAATTCATCTCTGGGATGTTACTTTATGGTATTCTTTACTATTATATATTGGGTTTACTATCATTTTAGGTAAGCTAAATTTGTTTATTTGCTTTTAATATTTCATTCTTACTTAAAAAGACGTACTAGTTTAGTACAACAGTTTTAATGTTATTTTGTCTAGAAAATTCTTCTATAATAATGTTCTCATGCCATTATTTAGTTATATAGCTAATGATGTTGATGTGGATATGAGATCAGTGGTTTTATGAGCAAGCATATCTTATGGAACGAATAAATTATTTACTTAGTATTTTTCTTTGTTTAATTTTACTATCATAATTATGTATGTCAGTGTGTTTGGTTGTGTATAGGTTTTAATAATTTTAATCTTTCAGTTATAAATCAAACAGAAGTGCATTTTATTTTTTTTTTCTAAAAATAACCTGTTATTAGAGTAACCACGTATCCAGAGAAGACTATGAGGTCCAGGCATTGGCTTTTTTTCATTATTTATATTATTGTGTCCGTTTAATTGAACCAATATGTCTGCTAGGGGCACAATTAATTGTAGGTTCGTTATCATCAACAAGTACCCTTATACAAGTTTGTTTCATTTTTTATTTAGTACTGCTTATATATAATATTGAGTTTATTGCTTACTAAATTTAGTAAGAATTTTTATCTTAATTTTATTTACTATACTGTACTTTATGAGAATTGTGTTATTTACTTTAACATTTTTTAATTTGGTCTTCTGTTGGATATTTATTTATGTGTTGAACACATATTGTGTGGAGGTTAATGTATGAGGTTTGTACCATATTATTATAAATAACTATTTATTGCTAGTTTAATTTTTAGCCCATTAAATATTAAGTTGTAGTGTCTATAATTCTCTTACTTTTTACGTTGATTAAGTTATAGGTAAGATTTATATTGATAAACTATAATTATCTTGTAATAGTTTCTAATTCGCTCTTTTTTATTGCTAGTAGGTTTTAAATCGTCTAAAGCAATTTTTAATAATAAATAAAATATTTATTATTAGTTTATATGATTTTGTTATATAAATTATAAGATCACGATTCATTTTTAATTAGAATTGATAATCAGATTGGTACAAAGTTTTATTGAGGTCAGCAAATGACTTTGGGGCTGCTCGTCACCCTTATGATATGTCTCCATTAACCAGCCACATTAATTATTCATTACGTGTCCTTCAGGAATTCCAGTAACTATAGAGCAACCCATTTATGCATAGTTTTTAAAGGATTGAAAATAAACTTACTAATGTGATTAGGCAGGATTTAGGTTGTCTCAAATAAAGTCAAGTATATTAACCATTATTTAAATTAGCTATAATTTATAAATTGAAAATAAATACACGTAATCTTTTATTTAGTTTGAACATAAAACTTGTTTTTATAGCAAAAAATGAAGGTGGTTTGAGTAAATAATGATATCATGAGTACTTGCACATTATTTTATTGAAATAGTAGGAAAATGTACACAATATAAAATTAATAGTTAACTTAACAGAAAAAAATAATTGCTATTCTTTACTAAATAATGTTATTCTTTAACGAATGTGTAGCTTTGAAACATAAAAAGAATATCAATGTACAAACAAATAAACCATTACATATTAATAGATTGTTATCATCCCTTGAACGTACCTTTCTGCTTATAAGATCATAACAATGTTCATGTGTGCTAATTGAACACAAAAAGAAATCAAGAAAAATGCATTCAAATCTATATTTTTAAGAAAAATAAGTAGTTCAGCGATTCCTTCTAAAATGATAATGAACATGTCAACGTCTAAAAAGCACTTCTTACTTTTATATTCCCTCAACAAGGAGCACTATCATCACTCCCTGATACCCCATTACACAATCGAGGGCCTTTATGCAGCACAAACCACAATTCTCTCGGTACAGAATCATTCTGACATGTACACTTATTAATGGCACCCTTAACATTGTTTCCGTCTACATGTTTATGGAGTAGTACATTTTATGCATAAATATTAAGAGATAGTTGAATGATGTAGAATAAATAATTATAACTGGCACAAAATAATTTTGATAAGTACTTTTAGTGGAATAAGTTCTGTCGACCTAATAGGGGAATTACTTTCCATTCCAAAATATTTCAAGTAATTTTAACATACCTTCATGTAATGCTATGATAAAAATAAATGCAAATTTTATAAAGTCTTGTAAGAAATTTTAGTATAATTCATAAGACATTCAATAATGTGGTATTATTGACATTGTTTCTACTAAAAAGGCATATTTAACTCTAAAAATAATGATGACAGTGTTGTTTAATTAATTACAACATATTCAAATGAAATTAATATTTTTACATTATTTTAGCTAGCTATATATATCAAGTCTGTCTGGCCCTGGTAAGTTCCAACTGTGTTTCAGGGGTGGTGTAAAACAAATATTCTACGTCATTCGTCACTTAAGGGTCAGCAATTAAAAAAATATTTTTTCTTTGAGAATTGTAAATTTACTATGAAAATATTTGCATATATGGTTCTATATTTTACAGTTAAATATTTAGATATGTATTATTTTCTAAACAATTTAACTTCAGTTTAAACTGTGCACAAATTAATTTACTTTATCAATTAGATGCAATGTAATAATGTAAACATTATAAATCCTTTCATTTTAATTCATTTTGCATCAAGCGTTTTTAAAGTTTTCAAATATAAGCACGAATATAAGTGAAAATTACAAATTACTTTAACATATTAATGCTACTTTATATTGTTTTATAGCAACAAAGAAAATTAAGATTTCTTATTTTCTTGAAGGGTAACTTGATTATCTAAAAATATTAGTCCTTTAAAATAACGTTACTAACTAATACAAATAGTTTTCATTGATAGTAGGCTTTTATCTAATTATTAAAAATAATATATTAAAGCGGAAATATAATCAGTGGGGATTTCTGGATAAATGGACAAGTCTAATTAATTGTTTAGAGCTGCATCATACATAATTTACACAGGGTGTTTCGTGAGAGGTTCCCACAAGTTCAGGATATGATAAACATGTGGCATATATCTCCTTGTTAACGGCCTGTCTGTCTGTATGTGTTTTTTATTTAAAAACATTATATCTCAAACATGGTTTGAGCTAATAATTTGCAACATTGTATATTTCTTAACCTAGTTAGGGGTAGTTAGAAATAAAAAAATATCTATATCAGTTTCAAAATGGCAACCATAAGAAATATTTAAAAATTAAATAACTTTAAAACCACCATATGTATTGAACATTTATTTAAATACTTTAATATTGTAAATTTAATAAAAAATGTAATGATACTTCAATTTAAAAAGTTGGTTTGAAAATAAAAGAGTAAAGCACTTTTTCATGTATGATTGTTTAGGGGTTTACATTTGTATGAAGTTTTACTAACCAAATGAATAACTTCATAGTCATTATAAACAGCTGTTTTTATATATTTTAAATTATACATTGCTTAATTAGCTGTTTTAGGCTGTATGCATTGATGTAGTAAGGCGTCACATTGAACAGCATTTATTATACAATTATACAATTTGTGTTTTTGTTTTATGTAAAATAAATTTCATTATTAAAAAAAGGCTATTTTTAAGGAAACCGTAAACAAGCATAAATGATAAGGTGCTTCACATATAAATAACTGATATTTTAAACAATTAAAAACAGCTGTTTATAATGACTATGAAATTATACATTTGGTTAGTAAACTTCATAAAAGTAAAACACCCTAAACAAGCATACATGAAAAAGTGCTTTACTCTTTTATTTTTAAACCGATTCTTTAAATTGGGGTATCTTCAATTTGTTATTACATTTACAAAATTAAAGTATTCTAATACATTTTCAATACAAATAGTAGTTTTAAAGTTATTTAACTTTTACTATTTCTTATGGTTGCCATTTTGAACCTAATAAAGATAATTTTGTTAATTTTTTTATTTTAAATTACCCCTAACTAGGTTAACAAATATACCAGGTTTCAAATTATTAGCTGGAACCATGGTTGAAATATAATTTTTTAAATAAAAAACACATACAGACAAATAGACACTTAACAAGACGAGATAGGCCACATATTTACAGGACATTATTTGGTTATTTTTATGTCTACTGTCATATCCTGAAGTTGTGCCAACATCTCGCGAAACACCCTGTTCATTAATAAATAATTTATTACAGTGGTATAAAAAATATTTATTTTCTTAATGCAATAAGTTGTAAATTATTTTAACAACTAAACTGTAACATTTTAAGTATAATATCTCATTATGTTTACACTGATATTATTAGAATAAGTATTTATCTAATGGTTTAAGAGTCAGTTGATATGTTAGGTGTTGATTGTAGAAAACCTTTCCTTTACTATTAGTAAATATCTGTTATCTTTCCGTATGAACTCTTATCTAAGTTTGAGTGGAGTGTCATCAAATAAATGTTCACAAATAGCATGATTGAATACCGGGAAATTGTGCTTTTGTGCTGCATAAAGGCCCTCGATTGTGTAATGGGGTGTCAGGAAATGATGATAGCGATCCTTGTTGCTGGGAATATAATAAGGAAGAAGCGCTTCTTCCACATAGACACATTCATTATTATTTTTGAAAGGGAATAAGTGATCTATAGTTTTTTTATTATTATTATTTTGTACAGATATTTTACTAGAAATGTTAAACTAAACACAATTTTTAACCAATATTTATGGCTTCATTGGTTAGGGTTTTCAATGGCAAGGGTTATTGAAAGACATCGTCAGACAAATTGCAAATAAATATAAAATACAAAAAGTAAATATAAATACAGTAAATAAAAATAAAAGTAAATATACTTTTAACTATTTACTTTTTGTATTTTATATTTTTTATGTGTCTGACCATGATAGCCTTGCTATCGAAAGACCTTACCAATGAAGTTATAAATATTTGTTTAAAATTGTGTTTAATTTAACATTTCTATGCAAAAAACCAATACAGCTCCACTTGTAACACAGATATTTTACTGTTTTAATTTTCATGAAAAAACCTTGTTGTGATCTTATAAGCTGGAAATATTCATAACTTTTGGTTTAATCAATTAATTATACATATTTTTCATAATATCATTATTTATACAGTAATATCTCTAATTTCTCTTATAATTTTTATCTATATCAATTTCAAATAGTAACTTCATTTTGATTAATATGTTGTTTATATATATATGTTTGCTTTTAATAGGTTTTCACTGCTTAAAATGATTTTATATGATGCATATATTGTTATGTTTCATTCAAAGAAAAATAATAAAAAATGAGTTAAACACAAGAACACTGTTATGGCAAACCATAAGTCAAAATTCTTGTCATATTGCTTTCAATAAAGCATTATTAGTATATGAATATTTACCTAATAAATTAGTTTGCGTTAAATACATTGGTTACAATATTTAAAATTCCTACAGATTGGATATTTTTCACTTCATATTTTGATTTAAATTCACCCTAATCACATTAGTGAGTTTGTTTTTTAACTCCCTGACACTGATGAATTTCAAATTTGCCCCATAATTAGTGAAACTCCCGAAGGACACGGAATTAATAATTAATGAGCCAGGTTAATGGAGACATAGCCAAAGGGTGATGGGCTACCATAATGAAGCATTCTGACCTGAACAAAAATTTGTATAAAGTTGATAATGGACTTTCAATTAAACGTAATCATGCTTTCATAATTAATTGCCTCCGGACCTCTGTCTAATTATACTAGAGGTTTATATTACCTTATATTCAGTCAAGTGGCCCAAGTTATATTACCTTATACGTCGTCAGATGGCGACCGGTTTCGACTAACTCATGTAGTCCTTCTCAAGCCGAAACTACAGAAAATCTTCACTCTTGTGAGGTCATCATAGGTCTTCAAAAACACAAAGAAAACACAAAGCGGACACTAATTTTAATAAATGTCCGCTTTTAGTTTTTTGTGTGTCATCCGTTCGTGTGTGTTCAGTGTTTTTTTAAGACTTATGACGACCTCACAAGAGTGAAGATTTTATGTATTTTCGACTTGAGAACGACTACTTGAGTTAGTCGAAACCGGTCTCCATCTGACGACGTGTTGAGCCACTTGACTGAATATAAGGTAATATAAACTTCTAGTGTAATCATGATATTATTATTTTAAAGTGATTTCGAAACCAAGTCTGTCCAACGACAACAATTACTGTACATATTTTTCCTAATTACAATTTAAACATTAGTTCTCTTAGAATTAGTAACTATATTCTTCAGACGTCACCATATAAACTTTGAAAGAGTGTAGTTGGTCTTTATAACAATGACAATATCTACATCTTTTCAATATGTTCATTAAAAACATACAGCCGATATGATTTTAGGAATAGTTACCCTGCATTGGATACACTACCATTTATAAAAAAACCCGTTTTATAATGTTAACAATGCACTTTTAAATCAATACGTTTAAGTGATCTAACAATACAGGAAGTCCTAATCCTTTTAGCTATCGGTGGCTCCCTTTAACAGTATTGCTTATATGATCTCACATAACTGATACATTCTACTTATGGAATATACATGTTTTGAAAATAAAAGGTTAATATAAAAAATATATGTATGTATATATATTTATAAGTTCATGTAAAAGGTAGTGTTAAATAACGATTATTTAATTACATATACATAATATGTTAAACTTAAATAAATACCACTGTAATTGTATGGGAGGGTGAGTGGGTCAGTACCACTGTGTGTATGGGAGGATCGGTTGGTCAGTACCACTGTAAGTGTATGGAGGAGTGGGTGGGTCACTAACAATGTACGTGAAGGGGAGGGTGGGTGGATCAGTACCACTGTACATCTAAACGAAGGTGGTGGGTCAGTATCACTGTGTGTATGGAGGAGTGGGTGGGTCAGTACGACTGTGTGTATAGGAGGATCGGTTGGTCTGTACCACTGTAAGTGTATGGGAGGGTGGGTGTGTCAGTAACAATGTACGTGAATGGGAGGGTGGGTGGGTCAGTACCACTGTACATGTAAGTGAGAGTGGGTGGGTCAGTACGACTGTGTGTGTGGGAGGATCGGTTCGTCAGTACCAATGTACGTGAATGGGAGTGTGGGTGGTTCAATTTCACTGTACATGTAAGGGGGGGGGGTAGGTCAATACCACTGTGAGTGTATATCAGGGTGGGTTAGTCAATACATAAATACGTTTAGAGTTACGCTTAAAATGTTTTTAAAGGTGGAAGAGACTTTTTTGGAAGCTACTGATAAAACATATTTTGTTTGTATTCAAATTATTTCTCACTCTCGATGACTGATTAATGCCTGCATGAATTCGAGTGACATTTAAAATATTAAAATATTGTTTATTTATAAAAGGATGTACCAATTTCCTTTTTAATAATGCTTTGCACATTCCACTTAAAAACTATTGATTTGTGTGGTGAGCGTATTCGGGTGTGAACCAGTCTAGCACAAGGTGAAGGAACTGGTACAAACCTTCAGTCAAGTTAAGGATTAGATCCTGGGCTATCCTTAACTCACCTAGTGCCTTAAACCACTCTGCCACTCACTCTCCTAATGTTGTTACAATTAGTTAATTAATTAAGTGTTAAATCTATATTGAACGAAACAAACGAATACACTAATAAACAGAGGCATTGTTTATGCCAATTGTTATTTCGTCATTTACCATTATAAGAAACAATAACAAGTGTTTCCATACAGTATTTTGTAAGCCAATCATATGGTATGCCCAGAAAAAAACTCACATCCAATCTTAAGGATATGTATAGTGTGGTATGTTTGTTATTGTTTGTTGCTACATAAATTCATAAATCACCTATTATGCTCAGCAATTCACATATACTCCAAATATTCAGCTAGCAGAATTGCTTAAGGTTCTTTCTATAAGAAAATCATCAGGCACTATACATCTAATTCGTATATAAAAAAAATTGCCTTTCATATATGCTGTGATTCATCTAAATAAATTAATACTTAAATTAAATTGAAATTAAACTATATTAGTAACAATATTAGTTAAAGATTAATGTTGTTGTAATTTTAAATTACCAAGCCAAACTTATTAATATATGGAATATTATTATGTGAATTTTGTATTTTACTTTACATACAATAGTTTACTAAATTTGATAAAATAATATTGTTTACTCATTTTTTATTCGTTATAGAATGTTTAAATTTTATCAAACATAAATTTTAATTAAATATTTTGTAAAATTTGTATTTTGTAAGCAGATAGTAAAATATTTTTAATACTAATCAGTTATATTTTCGTAATAAACATTATTTCAATTTACTTTGTCGTATTTAATGTTTATATTACAACTACACTACAATACACTAGTAGACAACAACTATTTGTTGTACAAAAGTGTTGTTCTTTACATTACTTATTGTAAATATTAAATAATTTAACCTAGTTAGACTTAACTACTACCGTTTATTACAATTTACCTTAAAAATGTTAACTAAGTTTTAGAAACACTGACAACTAAAATACAAAGAAATGCTTGATATATCATATAACATAAATATATTCAGTAACTATGTTTTAATCAACATTTAACTGAATATCTAATATGTACTTTCATTTTATGATTAGAAAGATATAAAGGTTAGTGACAATTAATTAGTATTCGACCGACCTTATATAAAAGATAACACGTGAGATGAAATCTTTTATATTTTATTTTAGAAATGAAATTTAAAAAACTATTACGAAGAAAAACATACTGTAGGTTCCATTAAGGTTAAAAATACAAAAAAAAAAAAAAAAAAAAAACGGCCTACTAAATAAAAGTCAATTATAAAATAAGTATTTATATCTACAGTAACTAAGTTAAAATATTTTAATGAGTGTTGTTGTTTCCTTATAAGTAACCTTTCTTGGATTATGTCCTTATTAGATTTCCACGTTAATTATGCGTTCTGTGCCCTACAGATATTTCCCTAATTATATAAGAAAGGGGTTTAAAAAAAACCAAAGTAATGAACTTAGGCTGTATTTTAACCAGCTTAAATGGCACGAAATGCTTCAAGAAATTTGTCAACCCTCTTTAGGTTTGTTTTGATTTTTTAATCACGCATTTATAATTTTGCGTTTTTAACAATTTTGTTGACGCGTTAACTAACTAAAAGGTAACGTCGTACAATAGCATATTGTTTTAAGGTAAATAAACATGTGTTGTAAGGTAGTGGTATTTATCCATATACATAGATAATTAAAAATGTGTTATTTACATAACTTACTAATCAAGTTAGTACATAAAACAATTCCAAATGTACTTTAAACTTCAACTTAAAGTTGAAGTTGTTCAAACTTTAAACAAATGTTTACTATTTACACTTTAAACGAAGGATAACACTTGTATTTCATTTCACTCTATGGCAAGAAAATTTTAGTTTAACATATTTGTTCTTGCATTTAAAATTAGTTTGTGTTCATATTTTTGCAATACAATTTTATTAAACAATTCAATGAGCCCATGGAACTCTAGAATGTGGTATTTCATCTTTTAACGCTATAGTGTTATATTCACGTTTTCATTTTATATCTAGACTGTTTTTAAATTTTAAATGTACTAATCTACGTTTAAGTTTGCATAGTAATGAACAAACAATTATACAGTATTCGCAGTTTAGATCATTCTTGTGGTTGCGGGGAGTATATCCAAACAATAGATCACATGGTTACAGACTACACCTGCACTCTTTTAAGAAGGTATTATGATGGATTTATCTTTATAACAGGATTACACTTCCTCATTTCTAAAAAAGTTTTTGTAATAATATATAATATTATTTTTAAATAATAATACATCATTTGACGCATTCACCAAATATTTTTCTGATTTTATTTTTATTGTTAGGCTTACCCAGTCTGCATTTATCTTGCTTTATTTGTCGTCAACATACTTAACGTTATTACTACCACAAAGTGAAAAAAAAAATAAAAAGTCATTTCTAAATTTAATTTTAGTTATATTAAACACTGTGTAAGAGTTGGGTTCGGTCTGGGGTTCAACAAACAAAAATAACAACATAAACACGATAGTCAGTTGGTAATATGGACACTACTAACTATAAAGTAACATAAATGAATAAATTAACTAAACAATTTTAACACGTGAAGCTAAACGAGAAACAATGATTGATAGCCTTCCCACCCAGCCATATACGTACAGTGGTTATGACCCTTTCATCCACCCACACACGTACAGTAGTAGTGGCCCACTCTCCCACCCATATACATATAGTGGTTATGACCCTCTCACCCACCCATACACGTACAGTGGTAGTGGCAATCCCACCCACCCTTACATATACAGTGGCAGTTGCCCACCCTCCCACCCATATACATACAGTGGTTATGACCCTCTAACCCACCCATACACGTACAGTGGTAGTGGCAATCCCACCCACCTTTACATATACAGTGGTAGTTTCCCACCCTCCCACCCATATACATAGAGTGGTTATGACCCTCTAACTCACCCATACACGTACAGTGGTAGTGGCAATCCCACCCACCTTTACATATAGTGGTTGTTGCCCACCCTCCCACCCATATACGTACAGTGGTTATGACCCTTTCATCCACCCACACACGTACAGTGGTAGTTGCCCACCCTCCCACCCACATACATACAGTGGTTATGACCCTCTCACGCACCCATACACGTACAGTGGTAGTGGCCCTCCCTCCCACCCATATATATATAGTGGTTATGACCCTCTAACCCACCCATACACGTACAGTGGTAGTGGCAATCCCACCCACCTTTACATATACAGTGGTTGTTGCCCACCCTCCCACCCATATACATACAGTGGTTATGACCCTGTCACCCACCCACACACGTACAGTGGTAATGGCACTCCCTCCCACCCATATACATATAGTGGTTATGACCCTCTAACCCACCCATACACGTACAGTGGTAGTGGCAATCCCACCCACCCTTACATATACAGTGGTAGTTACCCACCCTCCCACCCATATACATACAGTGGTTATGACCCTGTCACCCACCCACACATTTACAGTGGTAATGGCCCTACCACCCACACATACACGTATAGTGGTAGTTCCAAATATATAATAATGACTTTTAGGCAATAAATTAGTGCTGACAACAACGTATAGGCTATAATTAGCTGATTTTGTTTCTTTTTTTAGTTTTTTGTTCTACAATATTCTAATACTTATTTATAAAATTAAATATTACAACGATTTCACTGCAGCATCGATTATACGCATGGAAATTATTATTAGTATTTTGATTTGTTACAATCTTTTATTTAAAATCACAGTAAAAAGAATATATTTTAAGCTTACAGAGATCATTTACTAAAACATTTTAAGTTACGCAATGTTATTATCTATCCTTCCAGTCATGTACAAGAAGAACATAACACACACATTACATTACGTGACTCAGCACTAATGATACTAAACTGTTCCGTTTGTTACGGAAGAGGCTTTCTGCTGTAAAGGTAGACTGGCTTATCAGTGCGCCTTATCAGAGCACCGTGTATTAGTATTGCTATTACAAAACAGAGTCACGTTTCTTCCAACGTATACAAAGCCATTAGGTGTCCTCGTAAAGCACATTTCGTTATATAATCAAAGTTATCTTTCAAGCTTGAACTAAATTTATTTTTATAAACGTAAAATATGATAAATATTTCTGCATCACAGATTTTAGATACCAACAGAGATTGTGTGTATTTAAAGGCAAATATGAATTATCACATGACTATGCAATGAGTATGGATCCTATTATGGAGTTATAACCTCATTTGTGACAAAGGAAAAAATTATTTTAAAATAGGCAAAGTAAATGCAAATTGAAAGTTGCCAGTTTTAGTCTTTGGCAGTAAATATTTACATTAAAAAACAGATGGAATGTTGAAAACAATAAACTACTGAATATATCCTCAACAAGTACCCTTCAGTTTAATATTGTTAAATGCATATTTTGTTGATTTCAGCTGGAAATCAACAACCCATACACGTACTGTGGCACACTTAGTTCGAATAAACTCATAAATAACCATAAAATACTACCCCAATAGCCAGAACAACTAAGTGGCCTACAATTTTACGTGGAACCACGTAGTATTAGTCTGATTATCAGCTGATTGACAAACCTGATACTAAGTTTTCTTCCCTACAAAATATTCGGGTCCTGACTTCCACCCAACACAGACATTTTTCAATAGTATTGCTTACATCGAAGGCAACTAATGATCGGACGCTATGTCAGTATTTAGAGGACGGGGCATAGAACCTATCACCTACAATATCTACAACATTTTGCTCTCAAGGTACAGCACTGTACCACTAGTAAATAAATTAATAAGTATTTACGTGTTTTTGTCATTACTTCAATTAAATTACATTCTAAATGTGAATGACGTCATAATTACCTACTCGAACAGACGGTGCCTTATCAAAAATAATATATTATTATTTAAATATCACTGACAAAAAAAGTTGTTTCTGTGTGCTGCAAACTTATAGTTTACGATTATTTATTCAATACATATTTAGAACTAAACAGTAAAAATTTTGTCCTACTTTATGCTTCTTTAATGTTTGAAACAACTTACTGTCTAGACCCTTCACAATGTGGAAACTTCAATCATTAGTTTGTTGAAACAAGTGTAGTAAGCCTTTAATTTTATAAAGGGTATTTTAAGTCCGTGGAAACGTGTCTTTTAAACAAATAGAAACAGTTTTATTAGATTTAATATTTTTTATAATCCAATACTTAAACAGAATTTTGTTATAAACATTTTACGTGCGTTTTTTTACTAATTAATAAGAAGTGGGAAAACTATTTTGGTCTCTGATAGATATTTTACTTAATAAGAACTATTTTTTCAGTGGATCACACACTGTGATGATAAAGCGACGATACTAGAACACTTACTAACCACAAACTATACATTTGTGTATAAATCTGATGGAAGGATGACCGTTATTAGGTCGTCTTGAAGGTCAAACCCAATTTTTATACAGTTTAAGAAATTTTGTTAAGGATATAACTGGTTTGAATTGGTTTGGTTGAAGTGGAAAGTTAAAAATGAATGTATGTCAAAAATACTTAATTTTTACTTTGCCCATTCGAAAATTAAAAAAAAAATTTTAAATATATTTGAAAAATACTTCTTTATTCATTTTTAGAAACAAAAAATCAGTTTTCTGATAAAAAATAAAAATGTTTGACCGTTGAAAAAAACTCACCTTTAAATATTAGCTGATTTGTATTCCTTAAAGATCTGCTTATATTTATGGTTACATCAAATATGAGACCTAAAAATGCGTAATCACATTTTCAATTTCTACCATATGCGTTAGCCCTGAGAAAGTATTGTGATAGTAAAAATATATTTTTTTATAAGTTAGTCTAAACATTCATTTTAGGGTCCTCTGAACCGAAAAAAGAGTGTTTTTTTAGAACAAAAAATTTGGTGTCTGTCCGTATGTGTATCTGTCTGTGTGTAAGTGCAGTTAGCTAGAGACCAAACGGGTATATAGATTTTTATGACATTTTGTATGCAGGTGTATTCAGCCAATATATCCAGAATATTTTTACACTTTTTTGAAATGTAAGTTTTTTTTTATTTCGATGGTAAAAATTCGTACTAAAATGTAATTTTATCAAACCCAGCTCTAACGATTTTGTAAATGTTCAGGAAGGATGTAATTTACTTTTTAAAATATTTTGGTGAAATGCATATCTCTAACCTAACTTGTTTTTGAGTTATGACAAAAAACACATATAGAATAAAACTGTTAATTTTCAAAGTTTTGATTTTTTTTGTGTTTAATATGGGGAAAGTTTGTGCCAATTCTTTGGAACCATTTATTTTAAAATAAAACTATAACCGGTACCCTAAATATAGTAGTACCATAAATTATTTATACTGTACCTGAATCGTTTTGGGAAGGATCATGACGAGGCTGAAGGCGCGAACTAAGAGTGTGGGATTTAGGAGGCAGTGTAGCTGTCACTGTTAGACCGTTTAGTCGTAATGTTCGTGTACTTGGACTCGTGTCACTGCCACTACTGCTGCTGGCACAGGACACAGCCTTCATGATCACGCTTCACATCTCTAGCTTGCTACTTTAATGTCTCAATGAAGGTAAGCACTAAGTGTGCGCGATTTAGGAGGCAGCGTCACAGTACCTGTCAGACGGTTTGTATGTAACGTTTTTGTACTAAAGCTTGTCTCACTATTACTGCTGGCACAAGACACCGCCTTCATAATCACTTTTCACATCACAAACTCTTCCATCAATTTATTTCATCAATTTAAATAACTATAAGCAACTAATGAGATGTTTTTTACGAGTATTATAATTTGGAAATATATACATATATGTCTAAATTAGATGTTTTTTCTTGTTGTTATTATTATCTTAAATGTAAAGATTATACCAAGAAAATATAATGTTTATCGTAATTTATAGCGTTAATGTGGATGATACTTTTATAGCTGTAAATATTACATACACTTAAATTGCTCATTTTTAGGAACGTGGTGTTTATTTTTAGTTTATTTCATTAAAAATAGTCCAAAAAATAAATAACCTTAGTAATTTTACTACTTTTACTTTTATTGGAGTACTTTTTAATATAGTATTGTAGTATAGTATAATTTAATAGTAGTACATGTTTGTATTCTAAATAAGTTTTATTCGTATGTTATTATTAATACAAGATTCACGGATACAAATGTATAGTAAAAATCCTTTGATAATCGTGCTAGGATCAGTAATATCTGATTATTTTACATTAAAAATAATATTTTTCTTTTACTAAGGATTTTTAAATAAATAAACAACACAATGTGAAGTAAAATAATTTATATCAAAACAATTTTAGAAATAAAATACGAGCCAATTGTTGATTTGGCTTTCAAGTCAGGGTAAAAAAAGAGAGTATAAGAGTTTGTGTGACAAATATTTTTAGAAAAATCTATTATACTATCGTTTAGTATTTACATAGTGTATTTCTTTGAAATTTATTTTAATTGTCATCATAATGTCACTTAACATACTTATTATTTTTTTTTTTTTTTTATGATTCGTACGTATTTGGTCATATTTAAGCTGTGACAAATGTCAACATCGTTGTGTAGGGATTTACAATTGTATATTTCTTCCATGCTATTTAGATATCTAGATTTTATGAGATAATTAATTCCACATTATGTATTTAATATTATAATGATTCATAAAGTATTAATGTTACTTAATATATACCCAATATAATAAATAAATATTCTAACAATTGTTCGATTAAGTACCCAATATATTTCATCAAACAATACCTGGAATATTTAAAAATATGGTACAAAAATAAAACCTGACAGATAAATAACGATAATAATTTATATATGACACTTAGATTTATAACACTTGCTACACGTCATACGCAAACACGAGATAATCAGCACGTGGAGATGTATCGAGGTAGCAAACTGACGCGGAGCGGTGTCGAATAAACAGCGACTCAGCGCGTACTGAAGGCATTGTGTAGCGGCGTCAGCACGTGGTGTATACCCACACGCGCACACTCTCGTCAGCTGACCCTCTCCTACTTCTTCAGCATGAGATTCCCATCACTTTATGCCATCCACGAAACTGTCACGCTTCCCATAATTGCTTTATTTTAAGTTTTCCAAGCACGTCCTTCTTCTTGTCGATTTCGGATATGACACTTTTTGTGACTTGAAGAAACTGTTGTGACTTTTAAGTTCTTAGTTAGTGTAAAACATTATTTTCATTAAGTTTAAAACTTTAATTCATATGCTTAAAGTGGCTGACGTAATTTCCGTTTGATGTTCTATTACTTTAGATAAAATTGAAACATTTTCAAAAATATAAAAATTCATTTACTGTACTTTAATAATACATGATATTTTTTTTATTTATATGCATATTTTAATATTACATGTATACAAATAAAATTTTGTACCAGATTATTTTATCAGTTTTAAATTTGTCTAAGTAATAAAATAGATAACAAATATTTATCGTAAAATAAGAGTTATCCAATTTAATTCAGTTGTTAAGTGATTTGAGTAAATCGTCTTACGATACGTCTTGAGAAGTACAAATATTTTACAAATACAGAATTCCTGCTCAAACTCTCCAACATGAAAGTTCATAACAACTTTCTTTATTCTGACAATCTTTCATAAATTTGGTCAAAATAATAAAATCCGAGTTGAATATGTTAGTTTTAATAGTATACCTATACATACAAACATACATACATACATATATATATATATATATATATATATATATATATATATATATATATATATATATATATATATAAAACTCCCGTAAATATGAGCTATTATTTTGGTATAAATATTTTTAAGCTTAGTAATTATGCACCTTAACAATGATAGTTGAAATACTATTGATCTTCGTAAACTCTATTGACTTCCACGTTTCACATTACTCTCTGACATTATAAAAATTTGTATATGGTAAAAATATTTTGAAACTATACAACAACTGCACGAAGGTAATAAAACTATTATAAGGAATATTTAATCCATTATTTACAGAAATTTTAAATTTTAGTCTATTACTTTTTGGTATTTGCAATTAGTAAATATTAAATGTTTACTATACTAAATAAAATTAAAATATTGTTTACTATTTAAGGTGAGGATGATTCTAGACATTCTTATCTATTACCTATCCTTATAAGAAACATACCTTAATAAGGATTATTATCCGGGCACCCAGTTAAGCGCTCCAAGGAATTTAGTTCCAGATACATTGAAACTACCAATAGGAGTAGAAAATAGACTGCCTCCCTAAAACACACACACACACACACACACACACACACACACACACACACACACACACACACACACACACACACACACACACACACACACACACACACACACACACACACACACACACACACACACACACACACACACACACACACACACACACACACACACACACACACACACACACACACACACACACACACGCGCGCGCGCGCACGCACGCACACACGCACGCACGCACGCACGCACGCACACACGCACACACACACTCACACACGCGCGCGCACACACACACACACACACACACACACACACACACACACACACACACACACACACACACACACACACACACACACACACACACACACGCACGCACACACGCACACACACACGCACGCACACACGCACACGCACACGCAGACAATGACTCTCCCTCACCTCTATCCCCCTCACTGTCTCAGCCTGCCACACCCTGAAAATTTAAAAAAAGTACACAAAGCCCTCATTTACAGGAACCTCCACCGACGAAATTTTTGTATTAAAATTGTTTACATTTTTAGCCAAAAATTAATGTGGAAATTGCAACTCAAAATTTGAACATATGTCTTTAATAGAAAAAAAATGTGTTACTCTTCAAACAAATAATTTGTTAACGGTTTTACATTACACTTGTTAGTACCTTTTATCCACAAAACGCTAAGTTGTAATAAAATTCTGCGACTGGTTGACTAGTGAGTTATGCGCTTAGGAAGGTAAAATTAGCCACTTTAAGCAGCTATATCTTCACAAAAAACTTTTTTGAAAATGTTCCCTTTCCATATTTATTAATTATGAAAAACCAACAACTATTTTATTATTGTTTTAACCAATTACAATGCCTCTTCTAGTGAATTTCTATCTAAAAAAGTAAATACTGTCTATCATATATCAAGCTCAGTACTATTTTGTGACACCAAGATTTAGAAGTACATTTAAATGCCAGTAATCGTCCGCATGTCAAGTAAATAACAATCAATAAAAAGTATAGTTTAATACGGAAAAATAAACTTGAATAAAATCCTTTCAAATACTACTTTATTTTTCACGTTCCTCAACCTGGAGGAATTTTATTTATATTATTAATACTATAAATACCCAAATCACATATATTATGTAATGGGCTCTCCATCCCACTTCATGCCTCCACTCAGCTTGTTGAATATATTAAAGTCAATATGAATTATTGCGTGATTTTAGATGACCTGTTTTGTCAACCTATTCTCATAAAGGCCTAACGTACAGGCCACTAAGCTTATAAGTTATTCCAAACTACATAATGTTAGCCTGATTGTCTGCTAAAAAGTCTCCTACTCAGTTTTTCCGCTGATAATCACTAAAATTTATTTGGTCACCACCTAATACAGGTATCATAAGTTAACTTCTATAGTGGTGTCAAAACCCGATATCAACGACTGAGCGTGGTCAATACAACCAAATAATCGTCAGAAGTGATCTCTAAGCTATTTTACTTGCATTATGTATTTTATGATTGGATCTACCTACTCCACTTGCTTGTATGTTTTGAAGACGTTCGAAGACATGTCCTACCTCACTCTAGCTGCAAGTAATATTTGATGAGCTGACCTACTCACTCCATTTACAAGCATTATTTTAGGGTCTCTTCTACCCACTCCACTTGCATGCAGAATTGGACCGGATCTATTACCTTCTCTACTGCACTTGATGCAATATTTAAAGATTTCTGCTAACTACTCTACTAGCATGTAGGATTGAATCGGCTCCCTTACCTCTACTCCACTTGCATGCACTATTTTAGGGTCCCTCCTACCCATTCCACTTGCAAGCAAGATTGGAACGCCTCTATTACCTACTCTACTTGCATGCAGGATTGGACCAGCTCCCTTACCTACTCCACTTACATGCAATATTGGACCAGCTCCCTTACCTACTCCCCTTACATGCAATATTGGACCAGCTTCCTTACCTACTCCACTTACATGCAATATTAGACCATCTCCCTTACCTACACCACTTACATGCAATATTGGACCAGCTTTCTTACCTACTCCACTTACATGCAATATTGGACCAGCTTAGTTACCTACTCCACTTGCATGCAATATTGGACCAGCTCCCTTACCTACTCCACTTGCATATTTTACGTTGTCTCCTACCTACTCCACTTGCATGCTATATTTAACCGGATCCATTGTCAAATAAACCTAGCATATAATATTTTACGAGTTCTGCTACTGACCCCAATCCAGGGGCTCTCATATTGCCGACGTCCATACAATATTTAAGAGTTCCTTTGCCCACTCCTCTTGCAAGTAACAGTTACATGGCTCTCGTTCCACCAAATTACTTTTAATATTTCCACAGTAATTAATATACACTCAGCATATGTAATATTAGCATGGCTCTCTCACCAAGTCAACATACATGTAGTATTTCAATGGCCCACCTACCCATTCAAAATCCCTTTATTATTTAGTAGTGGTACTTATCCCTTAGTATTACCAGTTTGGTATTATCGTAGGTATATTCCTCAAAGTGCAGGTATTATTTTAGAAACAATGAGAATTTTTATTTAACATGTATATTGTTACTAATTGGTATTTGCACATATTCTATTCTAAAATTACATTGGGAATTATGTGCGACTCACTATCTCTATTTCCAACCATATGGGAATAGGATAGGTCAACATAATATGTCAAACTTAGATGTATCACTACATAAATAGTGACTAACATTGTAGAGAGCTTCTCGTATGAGGGAAAACTAGAACTTCAAAGATAAACCATTCGTGAAACAGTTTTAGTGTTTTAGTTTTTTTTTTCCAACTAAACAATTATAATTATATTTTCGACCGCATAGTAACCACAAAAAAGTTATATATATATAAAATACAAGTAAAATCTAACTATAAACCAAAATAAATGTAATAATGTTAGTATACGATTATTAAAAAAATTTCCCTTTCTACAGCTTAGCCTACATATGAAAATAGGTTATTTACATATAAATAAAATTTAATTGGCCTAAAAGTTTGTTGTTTTTGTAGGGGACTAATACAAAACAAAATTCTCGTTATAAGTAATATTCTGTGTATTTTTAATGGTAATTTAAAATTTTATTACAACCTAAATTATTATTATTAGTTACATTTCACCATAAAAAGCTACACAGATATAACATTCACTCCTCTGGCTGAAAGCACAGGTTTAAGAGAGATGCACTAAGTGTTGTAAATGAGAACTGCACTTCCTCCACTGTATTATTCCATTTAAAAATTATCTTGGCAGGTTAACGGTAGGCCACTTGCTGGCAGTGTAGCAGCAATCCCCACCCATTACTTCATCAGGAGTTGTGAGTAATTTTTGGTTCATTAACACTTACTATTCAAGCATAACACGATTGAATTGAATCAATATTTAGTGCTCAAATATCAAATAATAATACAAATAACACAAATAATAGTGTAAACAGTAATTAGTAATTAAACCAATTATTTTGTTCAAATATTTGTGGAAGTTGAACGCTTGTGTGTTGAAAGTGTAGAAAGGGGGTTGGTTACGCCTGTGATGGGTGGAGGCTGAGGGATGAAACGGTTCACCTCTGCTACTGAAACCCATGTTTGTGCTAAATAAAACATAAAGCTTGCTTTCTGTCCAGCCCAGTCGTAGTAGTGTACCTTTCACAGGGGTAATCCTTTGTGGTTTAATTAACTAAATTATTGCTGTATCAATTCGTGTAATTTATAATCTATAAATGATTAGTAAATTACATAACAGCTGAGCTAGTTACTATGGAAGTATTAGTGTGTTCACTGACGATATTGCTTTTATTTATTCATGGACAAACAAAAATATTTTATTTCAGCATATTAAAAGTGACTTAAACATGTATTACGATGTTTGTGTTTCAAAAACAAAATGTATGTTAATGTCAATAAAAATAGACTTGTTAATTTTGATTTTAAAGAGTTAACTTTAAATAGACCTGTAATCTACCTCAGTTACACTTGTGGAAATAACGAAGAAAATTGTAATTATAAAATAATTGAACAAGTTGATAGTTTTCAATATTTAGGTATATGTCTTGACAGTAAGCTGTCTTGGAAAAAGCATACTGCTAATTTGATTTCTGAAATTAGATCAAGTGTTAGAAAATTTTATTTCCTAAAGAATTTTTGTAGTACTTCTCTGTTACGTACATTATACTATGGCTCGGTTCACTCCAGATTACATTGTGTGTTGGGACTGATCATACAAGACCAATATTGGCAATATAAGAAAATTCAAAATAAGTTTATTCGTGTAATTCTGAAGCAAAATTCCCGAAAGTCTTCATTCCCATTATACTCATATTTAAAGGTACTTCCAATCCAACACTTATTCTGTTTTAAAACTTTAAGACTGTTTTATATAAGAAGTGGCAACAAAGGATCTTCACGGCCCAACTATATTAGGAGTAACAATCAACACATCTTTATTAAACCTAAGGTTAATAAAACTATTTTGAAACAATCTTTTAACTATCGTAGGCCAAACTATTTCAATAAATTGCCTCTTGAAACTAAGCAAATCAATAATGAAACGAAGTTTAGTCAAAAATTAAAACAATGGCTTTTCACGTTAGAACTAACAGACTTAATTAGCCAATCCATGCTATGAATTGTGTTTGTTTTAAATATAATTAAATATATAAATAATTTAAGTTAAACTGTAACTACTTGCGCTGCAGAGAGCTGTATTACCTTGATAATAAGCTTGCTGAACAGGACTCATTTTTATAATTGTTTATAATCTTCTATTACATTTTTCTTTAACCTAGCCAAACTATTGGATAAGTTGCTAGGTATATTCACAATTATGTCATATGTCAATTTGTATGATAAGTTTTTTGTGTGAATAGATTCATTATTTCATATACATGTCCATGGAGGATATCTAACGATTCATTTAGTTTGATCAGACTTATTTTTACCAGTTTTCACTCAAACACGAACATTGCTACTGTCCCACCCAACCACCCATACTTTCACAGTGGTACTAACTAACACATATATGCACATTGGTACTGACCCACTCGTCTTACCAAACACATAAAGTGGTATTAAACAGCCAATCATCCATACATTCCCAGTAATACAGACTCACCAACACAAACATGCACAGTGGTACTGACCCACTCGCCTACCAATACACATACAGTAGTATTAACCAAGGCAACAATCCATACATGCACATTGGTACTGACCACTAGCCTACGAATACACATACAGTGGTATTAACCAGCCAATCATCCATACATTCCCAGTGATACAGACTCACCAACACAAACATGCACAGTGGTACTGACCCACTCGCCTACCAATACACATACAGTAGTATTAACCTACCCAACAATCCATACATACACAGTGTTACTGACCAACTCGCCTAACAATACACATACAGTGGTATTAACCAGCCAACCATCCATACATGGACAGTGGTACTGACCAACTCGCCTACCAATACACATACAGTAGTATTAACCCATCCAACAATCCATACATGCACAGTGGTACTGACCAACTCGCCTACCAATACACCTACAGTAGTATTAACCTACCCAACAATCCATACATACACAGTGTTACTGACCAACTCGCCTACCAATACACATACAGTAGTATTAACCTACCCAACAATCCATACATGCACAGTGGTACTGACCAACTCGCCTAACAATACACATACAGTGGTATTAACCAGCCAACCATCCATACATGGACAGTGGTACTGACCAACTCGCCTACCAATACACATACAGTAGTATTAACCTACCCAACAATCCATACATGCACAGTGGTACTGACCAACTCGCCTAACAATACACATACAGTGGTATTAACCAGCCAACCATCCATACATGGACAGTGGTACTGACCAACTCGCCTAACAATACACATACAGTGGTATTAACCAGCCAACCATCCATACATGGACAGTGGTACTGACCCACTCACCTACCAATACACATACAGTAGTATTAACCTACCCAACAATCCATACATGCACAGTGCTACTGACCAACTCGCCTAACAATACACATACAGTGGTATTAACCAGCCAACCATCCATACATGGACAGTGGTACTGACCAACTCACCTACCAATACACATACAGTAGTATTAACCTACCCAACAATCCATACATGCACAGTGGTACTGACCCACTCGCCTACCAATACACATACAGTAGTATTAACCAGCCAACCATCCATACATGGACAGTGGTACTGACCCACTCACCTACCAATACACATACAGTAGTATTAACCTACCCAACAATGCATACATGCACAGTGGTACTGACCAACTCGCCTAACAATACACATACAGTGGTATTAACCAGCCAACCATCCATACATGGACAGTGGTACTGACCCACTCACCTACCAATACACATACAGTAGTATTAACCTACCCAACAATCCATACATGCACATTGGTACTGACCACTCGCCTACCAATACACATTCAGTAGTATTAACCAAGGCAACAATCCATACATGCACATTGGTACTGACCACTCGCCTACCAATACACATTCAGTAGTATTAACCAAGGCAACAATCCATACATGCACATTGGTACTGACCACTCGCCTACCAATACACATACAGTAGTATTAACCAAGGCAACAATCTATACATGCACATTGGTACTGACCACTAGCCTACGAATACACATACAGTAGTATTAACCAAGGCAACAATCCATACATGCACATTGGTACTGACCACTAGCCTACGAATACACATACAGTAGTATTAACCAAGGCAACAATCCATACGTGCACATTGGTACTGACCACTAGCCTACGAATACACATACAGTAGTATTAACCAAGGCAACAATCTATACATGCACATTGGTACTGACCACTAGCCTACGAATACACATACAGTAGTATTAACCCACCCAACAATCCATACATGGACAGTGGTACTGACCTACACAAACATGCACATTGGTACTGACCACTCGCCTACCAATACACATACAGTAGTATTAACCAAGGCAACAATCCATACATGCACATTGGTACTGACCACTAGCCTACGAATACACATACAGTAATATTAACCAAGGCAACAATCCATACATGCACATTGGTACTGACCACTCGCCTACCAATACACATTCAGTAGTATTAACCAAAGCAACAATCCATACATGCACATTGGTACTGACCACTAGCCTACGAATACACATACAGTGGTATTAACCAAGGCAACAATCCATACATGCACATTGGTACTGACCACTAGCCTACGAATACACATACAGTAGTATTAACCCACCCAACAATCCATACATGGACAGTGGTACTGACCTACACAAACATGCACATTGGTACTGACCACTCGCCTACCAATACACATACAGTAGTATTAACCAAGGCAACAATCCATACATGCACATTGGTACTGACCACTAGCCTACGAATACACATACAGTAGTATTAACCAAGGCAACAATCCATACATGCACATTGGTACTGACCACTAGCCTACGAATACACATACAGTAGTATTAACCAAGGCAACAATCCATACATGCACATTGGTACTGACCACTAGCCTACGAATACACATACAGTAGTATTAACCAAGGCAACAATCCATACATGCACATTGGTACTGACCACTAGCCTACGAATACACATACAGTAGTATTAACCCACCCAACAATCCATACATGCACAGTGGTACTGACCCACTCGGCTACCAATACACATACAGTAGTATTAACCCACCCAACAATCCATACATGCACAGTGATACTGACCTACACAAACATGCACATTGGTACTGACCCACTCGCCTACCAATACACATACAGTCGTATCAACCCACCTATACAGGCATAGGGGTACTGACTCACTCGCCTACCAATACACATTCAGTAGTATTAACCTACCCAACAATCCATACATGGACAGTGGTACTGACCAACTCGCCTATCAATACACATACAGTGGTATTAACCAGCCAACCATCCATACATGCACAGTGGTACTGACCCACTCACCTACCAATACACATACAGTGGTATTAACCCACCCAACAATCCATACATACACAGTGATACTGACCTACACAAACATGCACTGAATATACAGTATAATAACTGAAAGAATAACACAGTTAATGGCACAGAAATGTAATTAAATACAAGATATAATAATAATAATATTAATCTCAACATTGGGTCGATACCTTCTTACGACAAATAAAATCATTTGTTATCATTATTGCAAATGGTTTTCGGTCTATTTTTTAACAAACTTCCATCTATATATATGGATATATATAACCCACCCGCCCACCCATACACGTACAGAGGCAATGACCCACCCGCCCACCCATACACGTACAGAGGTAATGACCCACCCGCCCACCCATACACGTACAGAGCCAATGACCCACCCGCCCACCCATACACGTACAGAGGTAACCCACTCGCCTACCAGTACACATACAGTCGTATCAAACCACCTATACAGGCATAGGGGTACTGACTCACTCTTCTACCAATACAAATACAGTGGTATTAACCAGCCAACAATCCATACATGCACATTGGTACTGACCCACTATCCTACCTGTACATATACAGTGGTATTAAACCACCCAACCGTCCATATATACAAAGTTGTTCTGACCCACTAATACATTCACAGTGGTACTGACCCACACATACATGCACTGTGGTCCTGACCCACACATACATACATAATGGTACTGACTCACACATACATGCTCAGTGGTACTGACCCACACATACATGCAGAGTGGTACTTACCCTAACATACATGCAGAGTGGTACTGACCCACTCTTCTACCAATTAACTTACAGTGGTATTAACCAGCCAACCATCCATACATGAACAGTGGTACTGACCCACACAAACATGCACAGTGGTACTGACCCACTCGCCTACGAATACACATTCAGTGGTAATAACTAGCCAACCATCCATACACGAACAGTGGTACTGACCCATACAAACATGCACAGTGGTACTGAACCACTCGCCTATCAATACACATACAGTGGTATTAACCCACCCAACAATCCATACATGCATATTGGTACTGACCCACTCGCCTAAAAATACACATACAGTGGTATTAAACAGCCAAACATCCATACATGCACAGTGGTATTGACCCACTAGCCTACAAATACACATACAGTGCTATTAACCAGCCAAACATCCATACATGCACAGTGGTACTGACCCACTCACCTACCAATACACATACAGTAGTATTAACCCAACAATCCATACATGCACAGTGGTATTATCCAGCCAACCATACATACGAACACATGCACAGTGGTACTAACTCACACAAATTTGCACAGTGGTACTGAGCCACTCGCCTATCAATACACAAAAATAGTACTAACCCACCCATCCACCCAAACATGCACAGAGGTACTGACCCCCTCGCCTACCTATACACATATAGTGGTATTAAAACACCCAACAATCCATACATGCACATTGGTACTGACCCACAAGCGTACGAGTACATATACAGTGGAATTAAACCACCCAACCGTCCATACATTCAAAGTTGTACTGACCCACCAATACATTCACAGTGGTACTGACCCACACATACATGCACAGTGGCACTGATCCACACAAACATACATAGTGGTACTGACCCACACATACATGCAAAGTTTTACAGACCTACACATACATGCAAAGTGTTACTGACATACACGTCAAAGCATAGTGGTACTGACCCACCCATACATGCACAGTGGTACTTACACACCTGCCTACCCAAACACATACATTGGTATTAACCCACCCAACCATCCATGCGTGCACAGTGGTACTGTCCCACCCATACAATTACAGTGGTACTGACCCATTCGCCTACCCATAAACATATAGTGATATTGATAAGACAGTCTTATTTGATAATAAATCCTCTAAATTTACTGCAGAATGCTTATAAGTCGCTCAAATAATGTAATTAGGTAGGTTAAGTATTAGAGAGGGCTTCTTAACCCTAACGTCGCCTGGTAAAATATGACACTCTGTAAATATTTTAACTATTTATACTTTATTATTGTTAGTGTAATGAGCTGATATAACTATTGTTAAAACAAGGATGACTACTCATTAGAAAGTATCATAAGTTAATAGCCAAATGACAAATTAATAGACGGTGGTTATCAGCTGAACCCTTTTAACTTGGCTTATTGCACTGGTTGGGATTGAACTTACAACTTTTATTTAGCTTTTCTTAAACACCCTTATTTAGTAGTTTCTTAAACACTCAAACATTGGAACTCTCCTAATTTTATCTAAACATATTGCTTATATGCATTTTAGATGAACAAAGTGATGACTTTTAGAAGGTATGCGACTGTTGTATGGATTTACTATTTCTGAAACCATGTTGGTGAATGTATAATTTGTTGTTTGTATTCAGATAACTCATTATTTGACCATTTATGGCTTTCTTTAGGAATTTTATATTGTAGGTAATATTGCAATTGGCCAATAATGTTTTATGTTTTGTTTGTATGATTTTTGTACTTGGGGTGTACTAGAGATGTTTTTAGTATTTTTGGTACTGTGCTTGTAGATATGGATGTGTTTACCACCAGTTGTGGTACCACAGAGGTATCATAACATCATTTGGATTTCGAGAGAGTGCAAGATTGTTTGTACCAATACTAAAGTGTTGGGCAGCGTCTGACATGTCACAAGGTGTTTGCTGAGTTCCTGAATCCTGGCTCCAGGCATCCAATGTATTTGTATGTCCGGCAAGTGTTCTGTGTAGTTGTGCAGATGTCGTATTATGGAGTCTCCTATAATTAGTGTGTCTGAGTCTACCTGTGATAGTTTGTTTAGATTTGTGTTTTCTTCAATGTTTTCTGTGGTTTGGCTTTGTAAGAGTTTTTGATCAGGTTTATTGTGGTTCGGAGTAGATGCTATGGAGCTAGTGTTTGAGGTAGAGTGGAGTTTTTTGATGTGGTTGTATAATTCAAAAATATTGCCTCTTTTAGTTATAGTTCCTTGGTTGAGCCGAATTTTTTTTTATTCTGTCAGTTGGTGTTTTAATAGTTGTAAATCTTTATGCAGATAGTGTATAGTATGTTGTAAACTTCTATTTTCTTCTAATATTTTTGATAGGAGATCGTGTAGTGCAGCAGTGTCAGCAATAATGTTGTCCTCCGTTTCAGCTATGTCGGATGTGTAGTTGAGATTAATAATTATGTTTGATGTGTCTGATGTATTTAGACAAACCATTGGACTTATAGTTTTTGTCGAGTCAGTTATGTTAGAATTTGTCGGATATTTCATTTTGAGTCTTGAAATATTTCTGAGTGTTTGTGTCACCTATTGTGAGCGTGTAGTGTGTAAACATGTTTTTAGTTATTTGTTTTTTGTATTTTTCTTTTATAAATTTTTGTTATATTATATATTTATTTACTTAATTGAGAAAGAGAGAGAGAGAGAGAGAGAGAGAGGGGGGTGGAGAGTCAGTGAGAGGCCAAGATGTGCAGGAAAATGATATTTTGTATATGATTAAAAGGATAGGTTATGAACAGATTTAGGGTCAATGTGATTGAATGGAAGGAAATTGAAGAGAAGCAGAATGAAGCATATACTTCTTCTTCTTCTTCTTAAATGTCCAAATGAATCTTTGTCTTTTAAATTTGTTAAAATGATGGTAGCCACATTGCAATTTATATTTTTTGCTGTTTTTTAAAAAGAAGCTATTTAAATTCACAGATATGCACTATAAAAGCGTAGCCTAGTTTCTGAGTTACAATAAAAGGCATTTGGTTTTAATTCTGAAATGAAAATAAATAAATGACAATGATTAAAAAAATGTATATGGTAAAGCTAGATCTACTTATTGCGAAATGTCAGTAGCCAGTTTCAATGTAAGTTTTACTGTTGCATATCAGATTTTCCTTTGAAAACTATGATTTCTCCGGGTACATATATCGTTAATTAACACAAATCACACTAGAAAACTGAGAATTAATTAATTTAATATATTATGATAATGTATAAACGGAGGGCCGATCTCAACTATTACCTTTGTATAGGTACAGCAAAGGTAATAGTTTAAACGCCTTTCCCGTATTCTCCTGTACTTCCTGAACATAACACATAATGTATTATGTTTAAAATGAGAATTGAAAAATATAATTTATCATACATTAATCATCACACCAGTTAATGACCGGTGTTTTGTAGCATCAGTTCAAGAGTTCAAGTCAATTTTCTTTCGTATGGAGGGAAATAAAAGAGTTTGCTGGTGAGGAAGTACTTTGGCCTAGCAGGCAAACAATTGCTATAACAAATGCAGCAATTAAAGAAAGAGAAGAAACATAAGAATGATCCTGATCAAAACAACCTCATACCTTACAACCTCATACCTTACAACCTCATACCTATTTCAAAGCAAGGATGTAGTAAAACTGTAATACCTGGTCGGAGCCAAGAAATACACGAAGAGGATATCCCACACAAAACAACTGAAGGCGCACCTACCCAACAAAACGAAGCAATTTTATCAGAATCTAATTGTTCGCTTGGTAGAAGTGATAGCTCTAAGTCAGATCCCTGGGAAAACACTTATACTGTCTAAAAAAGGAAGAAGGTCAAACAAAGAGAAAGCAAGAAAAGTTTCCTTTGCCATGACTTCCAAAAATTGAAATTTGTACTATGATAACAAATAAAAAACTAAATATAAAAAAAGGAGAAGGTATAAAAAAGAGAAAGATTGAGAGGGAAAGTAAAAATGAGCAAAAAAGAGATAGGCAAGATAGACAAACACAACAACTGTTTTTTTCGAGGATTTGCGAATTGCTAAAAATAATTAAACTACAACGAACCTAGCAACTGTTAAGTCTAGAAAGAACAATTAGTATGATTTATTAAATTTGTTTAGTATTAATAAAATGCATTCTTTAAACAATTCAGCGTACATATTATTTTAGGCATATTAAAACGTGTTTATTAGTATTTATAAGTAATTAGTCGAATAAATTTATACAATGAGGGTGAAAAATGTTTTCTAAGTATTAGTGTAGGTAAATAGAACTTATTAGTGTTAAAATACATAATTAAATGTTAAATCTAGTAAATTACCTTAAACTTTAAACCCCGGTCAAATTGTGGTTATCTTGTATCCATGATTTCTTATTTTTTCCCTATCACTTGATCTGCCAGAAGATATTGTTTCCAAAACTTAAAAAGAAAATTTTTCAAAATATACTGATTGACCAAAATGGTCATTCCCTGGTTATACCCATAGTTGTGATCCATTAAATTAATTACACGCTGTATAATTAATTTTTGTTTAAAGTTTCCGATCTTAATTTTAGTATAATTGTTGACCTTAACATATTTACTGTTATTTACATATAATATATTGCAGTATCAATCAATAATCAAAGAACAATGAGAAATTTAGCACAATAATAGGTTTCTTGTGATATACTATAGTGGAAAACCTGAAGATGAACTGGGTGGAACACTTAATTATGTTTGTGTTACAAACATATCTTTGACTCTTTATTTTTGAATTAGTGACAGAGAGGATTCAAATCAGACTCCAAAGTTACTTTTAAGAAGGTTTGTGATAGACTAGGCAACAATAAAAGCTTAAAATGATGTTATTTATTCGAAACGGCCATTCACTGGTGAACTCACCCTATAGGCAGTAAAATATATTAATTTTAACTACCTGGAAAATTGCGTATACAGTGATAGTAAATTAGTCACATAGGCCCCTAAAACTGTATCTCAATAAAGCATGTGTTTCAAAAAGTTCCTTCAGTTGCCAGTAACATCGCTACTGTCGCTTGGTAAGTGCTGCTATCTTTTTAGTGTTTCCTAAACTTTCTTTGAAGTAAAACTTTAGGAGTATACTTTATTTCTTTTAATTCAGACTTTACTAATAAATGAAGTGAGTGGTCCAATATATGAGGACTAATATTTAATTTACTTGTTGAAACAAAACCACTAAAGTACTAAACTTTCAACAATTGAAAACTCACTATTTATTATAAGCTTATAAATAATGGTAATTTTAAATAAACCTGATTTTATATTATGGTAAATAATAAAGTTTTATTATTCAGTTCGCCAAAACAAACATTATGATCATGTATTATACTAATCAACACGTATGATATCTCAAAACGCTTGTAGGAATCTCTGATTATACACAACAATGATAAAATTTGCCTTTGCTTTTGCGAATACAGGAGTTTGTACAACCTTTCGGATTCTGTGACTTCTTTCGTCATCAGCCAAAGGAAAATCAATATAAAACACATTAGTTACTCATTTAACACTACACAGCCCATCCAACTACCCTGTAGACAATATGCTTTATGGCCAACCCATCCAACCTTCACACTCTATATCTTATTCATAATTTAAATACACCACCGTATATTGGTGAAAGGTATAATGACGAAAATTCTAAAGATCCATACTACGTGGTGAAAGTACCACACTACGTGTATGAGTTGGAGGGTGAAGCTGTACCATTGTATATGTATGGGTGGGACAGTACCACTGTACTTGTATGAGTTGGAGGGTGGGTCTGTACCACTGTAGGTATATGAGTTGGAAGGTGGGTCAGTACCACCGTAGGTATATGAGTTGGAAGGTGGGTCAGTACCACTGTAGGTGTATGGGTGGGAGGGTGGGTCAGTCCCCACTGTACTTGTATGAGTTGGAAGGTGGGTCTGTACCACTGTAGGTATATGAGTTGGAAGGTGGGTCAGTACCACTGTAGGTGTATGAGTCGGAGGGTGGCTCCTTACCACTGTACGTATATGGGTGGGAGGAAAAAAGTTCACATTAAATAATCGAATTTGTATGAGAAGAAATAATACAAATTTACCTAGATGTACACACATAATTGGGAAAATAGCACTACAGTTGTGACAGAGAAAGGCTTAAACTTCAATCACAACCACAAAATAAATTAATTGTATAATACATTCATGGAAATTAGTTGTTAAGTGATACAGCATTAATTTATATTGGTTTACTTTTATAGTATTCAGTTTATCTACAGTTATTGGAGAGGTAGATTCTATTTTTATCCTTATTTTTTTAAATGTTCATTACTTGTATTACAATTAAAGAGGGTTTTATATAAATTAAGTATGATAACTAGTCTCCTATATTTAATGCAAAATCTTTATATTATACGTATCTTTTATATATTTATTTTTAAAAGTTACTTCAGATAGACGTTTTTTACTCTTTAAGTAAAAAACCAATTCGATGATTTTGATGGTGGACACACACAAAATATGGAGAGTAAAATTTAATTCAGAGCAATGTGGGACTAGACGTATAATGTTAGATTCCTACTTGTGCAAGTGCATGTGGGGGCGGTGGCATGATGGGAAGTATGTATTCGAGGACATTCTGTGCAGTGTGATAATGAAACTGTCATCGTTAGTTAAACGAGGGACACTAACTAATTTTAAATATTTATAGACGTATACCAAATAAATTTATTTAAACATTCTTTACATTTAAAAACAACAAGGATATTGTTACTCCTTTTCCAGGGCTGAGAGGGGGTAGGAAGGACACGACACTCGCCAAGAAAAATAAATGTATCAAACTTTATTTGGCAAAACCAAGCCAAAAACAACATAAAACCGGGCAAACCACCCGCAAAACCCTACCCGTACAAAGAAGTACATAAATAACTACGTAAAACCCTGGCTGTCTGACGCTCCCGGCACCTACTACCAACTCTCTCGAACCCTCCGCAACCCGCACCTCCTCAGCTCACTCACACCTCTGCTCTCTTCACTGTTCACACACAGACAGCCCCTCCTTTTGCTGAAGGGTCTCGCAACATCAGCAACTACTCCCCTCTACTGGCTTCCTGGTCAGCAGACGAAGGGAATGGGCCCTATCGTCACAATATAATTCAAATCTGCGTTATCTCTAAATCAAGCTCCAAGTCTTGACCCCTTAAACCGTTCGGCCACAGGCTCTCTCAATCGTTAGTTTGATCTGATTAAATCTATCGTTATTTATAAATAATGAAAACAAATTCATACAAGTTTTATATAAAAGGTTTATACTTTAAACTTTTATTTTTATGGTTTGTTTGTACAATTCCTGAAACACTTTGACATAAAGATATTGACAGATTGCTGATGTGTTATTTTGGAAAACTCTTTTAGGCGGGAAAAACAAAGACCGCAGCTTAATTTACATTCTCTATATATAATTACAACTAAAGGACATAGTCGGCAATGGTAGCACAGTGCTGTAACCTAATTACTAGAAGACAAAGTGTTGTGGATTTTGTAGTCGATAGGCTCTAAGTCATCTTAATACCATCATGGCGTCCGCTCAGTGGTTGCTATCGGCGTGGACACTGCTAGATACGTCTGTCCATGTTGGGTAGTTGTCAGTGTCTTGATGTTATATAGGTCTCCGGATGGTCTTTTTGCCCTCTTTATTGAAAAATTACAGGCTGTCTTGTCCATTATCAGTAGAGATTCTAATCATGTATTAATTCTAGGAGACTTCAATATCAACATCCTAAAATCTTCTAATGAGTCTTTACAGTTCACCGACCTTATAAATAGTTTTAATCTGGTTACCACTGTTCATGATGTCACCAGAAGAAACGACAATGGTGGTTCATGCGTGGATAACATAATAACAAATATTCCTGCAAACTCTTTTACTTCTAACGTCATATTCACCTGCCTCTCTGACCATGAAGGACAGTCACTGAAATGTTTCTTTCCCATAAATAAACCTATCTTTATTAAAAAGGTAAAATATGCTCGAAAATTCTCAATCAAAAATAAAGATAAATTTCGAACATTTCTTCAATCCGAATCATGGCAGTCAGTACTAGAAAGCCTTTCAATTGCCACAATGTTTCCTACCTTTTCTGATATTCTCATTAAATATATAAATGCCTCGTTTCCATTGGTTAGAACAGTGGTTACTAAGCCAGGGAGACCCAAGTGGCTCACTGAAGAAGTTCGAAAGAGTAGGCGTAATGTACAGGACGCATACATTCTGCAGCTGGACGGGAACACCATGCTTAAAGCTCACTACAACCTTCTGAAGCAACGTCACGTGAACCTTATTAAAGCTTCAAAGTCCAGGCAGGCAGAGCGATCTATCTTAGAAAGCCGTAACCCCGTGAGAGCGACTTGGGAGGTGATTAACAGTTGCAGGCCATCAAAGAACGCTATCAACCATGGAGTGTGTGAGCTGGAATACGCAGGCGAGATGGTTAAGGATCCTGAACGTATCGCCTCCATTCTTAATGAATCATTTCTAAATGTTTCTGAGCGTCTACGCCAATCCTCGAAGAACTCATCACACGCACGAATGGATACTGTCTCAAATGTACCTACTATATCCAATTCTTTCTTTCTCCGTAAAATTGACTTATCAGAAACCTTCCACGCCATTAATTCTTTAAATAATAGTTATTCTAGGGACATATTTGAGATTTCGTCGTCCTTAATTAAAGAGTTTGCCATGGAGCTAGCCCCTATACTGACTAAGCTTTTCAATGTTTCTTTGTCTGAGGGAGTATTCCCTGAAGACCTAAAAATCACAAAAACTATTCCTTTGTTAAAATCAAACTCAAAAAGAACAGATCCTAATTCTTTCAGACCTATATCTATTACACCGATTTTTTCAAAGATATTTGAAAAAATTGTACACAACAGACTTTACAACTTTTTAGAAATGAATGATATTTTGTCTTCCTGTCAGTATGGGTTCAGACCTAACAGGAATACCGAATCTGCAACTGCTTTTGCATTGAAGAAAATCATTTCCTCCTTGAATTCTGGCGAGCACACTCTTGGATTGTTCTGCGATATAAGTAAGGCATTTGATGTAGTTGATCACCAAATCCTACTCAATAAGCTTGAAAAATATGGAATTCGTGGTGTAGCACTCAACTGGTTTCGGTCCTATCTGACTGGCCGTGTACAGTGCGTCCAGATTCACAACAATGAAACATTATATATATCAAAGTTTTCAACAGTCAGAACTGGAGTACCTCAGGGATCAGTGTTAGGACCTCTATTATTTTTGTTGTACATTAATGATCTTCCTGATTTCCTAAAAAATGAACAAAACAGACTTTCTCTTACTGTTTCACTTTTTGCTGATGATACCTGTTTGATTTTCAATCACAACAACTACCACATCCTATCTCAGCAATTTCTCGCAACTTCAAATCAACTTCTCGAATGGTTCACTAAAAATAAATTATATCTAAATCTCTCAAAAACAGAACTCATAGAATTTCAATCTCAGACAACACAGAATATTCCCAGTAACTTTCTTCTCAGTAACAATCCTTTAAATAACGTCCTAAACACAAGATTTTTAGGGGTCCATATTGATTTTAGTCTAAAGTGGAACACTCACATAAATTATCTGGTAAAACAGCTTAATTCTACAATATTTGCCCTGAGGTGCCTCTCGTCATTTGCCTCCCAAGAAACTCTCAGGCTGGGCTACGTTGGATTGTTTGAGTCCAGAGTGTGCTATGGAATAATTTTCTGGGGATTTTGTAGTGCATCCACTTTTGATAGAGTTTTCCGTCTCCAAAAGAGGGCTCTGAGAGTTGTCTGGGGATTGCAACAGTCGCAGAGCTGTAGGGATGTCTTCCGATCAAGTGGTACTCTCACCTTAACTTGCCTTCTAATTTATCATTCAGCAGTTTTTATTTTTAAAAATAAGAATGAATTTCCTGTCTTGTATAACACAAGACACAAAAATAATCTGGTAATCAATAAATTTAGATTGTCGTTGTTCAAAAACTCACTATTTTACTTAGGACCAAAAATATTCAATTCTCTTCCACATCATATAAAAACCCAAAATAGCTTAAAATCATTTAAAACTATTTTAAAAGACTACTTGATCGGGAGAGCTTTTTATAGCCTTCAAGAGGCTCTCGAGGGGGCCCCATTTTGAGGCATGCAGATCGAAATGTCAAATGGTAATTGATGTACATAGATTTTTATTTTTATTTTAATCATTATTGTGATTTACACTTTACTTTAATTATTTTAAATTTGTTGTTTATATTATGTATTTACTGACTTGCACAGAAAACTGTATAATGTTCAATTGTGTAAATAAAGAAATTGAATTGAATTTTATGTAGGGGAGATAACTGAAATGTAAATATCCGGCTTATCAATTAGCAGTAAATCAAACCAATACCTCGTGTAGGTCACTTAGTTACTCTGCCTATTGGACTATTAATAAATTGTCCTTTCTCTATGACAGTTTAACTCAGTTAGTAACCAGACTACACAGGTCATCCACACTCATCCAAAAAACATTTAATCAATCATATTCACCATAAAATACGCAAACATTTGTGTCGTCTTTTTATATATAGGAATAAGAATTTAATGTCTATTCTGATTCTATATTTTCTGAACTATACGTTGTATTAAAAACATTTTATTTTATCTGCACTAAACTCACTAGTTATTCATCATCACTAAACTTACTCATAATTTTTTGCTCCTAAATGATTTTGCTAGTACATTTTTAAGATGCTATTACTAAAACGCAACAAACCAATTTAAAGACCGTGGAATTTTACAATTTTGTCTCAAAAATTTATCATATGAACACAAATTGTTTTACCCAAAAGTAAAAATTAATTCGTAAAACAAGGAAAATAAGGGGATATCTGAAATGAAGTACTGTTAAGATTAAAGTCTTATATTGGCAATACAAAAAATATATCTTACGTTCCCAGGAGAACAATGATTTCTTGAACAAGCATACCGATAAATATTATTGCAAGTCACACAATATTTGTTTAAAATGTATTTCTTGTCAAATATAAAGTATCACAAGGCTATCCTTACAAACTATAATATTTTTCATGGCTGTCTGTAATTAGGTTTATTTAGGTATGTTCCTATTGATAGTGCTTAATATGCTTTTATAAGTTAATATATATTATGACATTTTTATTTTACAAGTATTGCAAGTGAAGGTATATATAGTTTGGTGATTAATAATAATTTTGCCTCGTAAGCTATCATTTAAGTAGCTATATATAAAACTAAGGGAAAAGTACGCGAGCACACATGGAATAACACTCTCTTTTAGATCACAGGGAAAACCGTAATTTAAAATTATTATTTAATATTACTTGTTTATAAGTCTGTAGGTCAGTCTGATTAAACTTAAGATATATATCTTACAGACTTATAAACAAGTAATATTAAATAATAATTTTAAATTACGGTTTTCCCTGTGATCTATAAAAGAGTGTTATTCCATGTGTGCTCGCGTACTTTTCCCTTAGTTTTATGTATAGCTACTTAAATGATAGCTTACGAGGCAAAATTATTATTAATCACCAAACTCAAACTATTTTCTATAGAAATGATTAAATAGAATGAAATACTATTTACAAATATTGATCACGCGTATTCACTGAATTTAATAGTAATTTAATATTTTAAACACATAGTTTAAATAGCAGTTAGGGCTGGAAGAGTTAGGTTAAATTAAGTTAAAATCTGAGTTATTGCTTTATAAAATAATTGGAGTTTGGAAACAGCTAAGGGAATGAGATTACATATTCTTGTATTTAAGTTTACCTGATCGAATATTCTAGTTTAATTTATTATCAATGCAATACAACAACTGTGTTTTAACTATAGTTGAAGGAAAAATAGTCCCTTCATATTTTTAAAATGGTAAAAGAGTTACCTCGTCAAAGTTAAAAGTACATTTTAACTTAACCTCTCTAAGGAAATGCAAATATTTTCATTAAGTAACTAAAGCAGTAAAAAGTAAATTTCTTTTCTTTGACATATAATAATAATAATAATAATAATTTATTTCCATTTTTTAAAGACAGTTTTAAGTAACATTATAATAATTGGAAATTTAAACTGGTCACTATTACTAGTAGTGTGACCAGTAAAGAAATAAACATAAAATTAATAGCTTAGAAACTAATCATTCTAGAGTCTAGCATTACAAGAAAAAAAATATAAAAGTCGCCACTGCGGTATCTTAAAAATAAACTTAATTAATGATAAAATTTATTATAAAATTTAAAAATACTAAAAAAAACTTCTTGTTATATAAACAACTAGACTACTGTATTAACAAAATGTATCTCATCTTTCAGTAGAAGCCAAATAATTGTGTTTTTACTAAAGGATTTCAAGTTTGAAATATTTTTTATTTTTATAGGCAGTTGATTAAAACATTTTGGTCCCAAATAGCTAAAAGAGTGACGAAAAATTGCTTTTTTAACCTTTGGTAACCGGAAATTTTGATTAGCAACATATCGAGTATTGTAATGTAATAAATTGTTTCCCAAATTTCCACTTCTAGTAAAAAATAATCTTAAAACTTTAAAAATGAAAAGATGTTGGACTGGTAAGATATTTAATTGCTGAAAAAGAGGAAATGAACTATCTCTTCTTGGTTTTTTTAATATTATACGCAAAAAATAATTTTGAGTTATTCTTAATTTGTCTATTAAATATTTAAAGGTGCCACCCCAGCACACCAGTCCATATTGCAATTTTGAGTGAATTAAAGCAAAATAAAGGGATCTTAATAATTCCGAGCTGCAAATATTTCTTAAGAAATAAAACTTCCTAATGGATGCCCTTAAATTGTTATGCAATATAGTAATATGAGGTTCGAAAGTAAATTTTTCATCAAGAGTAATGCCTAAATATTTAAAACTGTTTACTTTGCACAAGGTCTGACAGTTACATCTTCTTAAATCACAGGCTTCAGAATGAAATTTAATAGGAGAAGGTATATCGAAGCTATTAAAATCGAAATTAATATATTTTGTTTTGTTTACATTTACTATCATTTTATTCGCTAAACACCACTCTCTTAAAAGTAACAGATCGTGGTTTATATGATCACCAAGGATATTTACGTTCTTATTGGAATAAAAAAGAGCAATGTCATCGGCAAATGCACTAATTTTTCCATGAAAATTCAATTTTAAAAGATCGTTTAAAAATATGAGGAACAATACAGCTGAGCTTACAGATCCTTGAGGCACACCACTCTCGACCAATTTAGTTGAGCTGTAATTGTTACCAATCTTTACTTGTTGTTTTCTACCCACTAGAAAACTAGAAAACCAATTTAGAGCGATTCCTCTTATTCCGATGGATTCTAATTTGTTAATAAGAATTTCATGATCAACAAGATCAAAAGCTTTCTTGAAATCAACAAAGAGCCCACAAGCTTTAAGCCCAGAGTTGAGACTTTGGTAAATTTCCTCCGTAACACTCAAAAGCGCATCCTCTGTTGATTTACCTTTAATAAAACCATACTGGTGATTACTAAAAAATTTTAATTTTTTTAAGTATTTCTGAAGTCGCAATAACATGATTTTTTCTAATAATTTTGAAAAAATTGAGAGCACACTAATTGGTCTTAGATTATCTAATTTACTAGAGTTGTTATTTTTCAATATTGGAACAACAGAGCTTAATTTCAAAACTTCGGGAAAAATTCCACTAGTGAAACTGCTATTTACCAAATAAACTAATACAGGTGCAATTTCATCGACAATAAATTTTAATAATTGTACACTTATATTGTCAAAACCACTAGATTTTTTATTTTTCAAACCTTTAATAATCATTTTAATTTCATCCTCAGTAGTAGGTGCCACAAAGAAGGATTGCGGGTAGTGGTGCAATGGCGGGAGAGTGACTGATGCAACAGTATGAGGCCTGTCCGACTGAACCGAGATAAGGTAGTTGTTTATCTCCTCAGCGATATCGCTTGGGTTTGTGACAACTGACCCATTGTCCAATTCAATCCGGTCTACGGTTTTGTTTGCGGCGCCTCCAGTCAAATTATTGATTATTTTCCACTGCTGTGACGAATCACCTTTACAGTTATCTAATTTTTTAGAATAATATAAGTTTTTAGTTTTAAAAATATGACCATTTAAGTCAGAACAAAATTTTTGAAAATAGTTCTTAAATGACGAGTCGTAGGGCCTCCTTTTAAAAATTTTATACAGTTTTTTACGTTTGTTAAATTTATTTAAAATGTTTAGCGTTATCCACGGGCTCAATGATTTGGCTTTCAGAAACTTATTATTACTTATTTGACTTTTCTTACTTAGACTTACAACATTATTCAAAATTTCATAAAACTTGTCAAAGGATATATTTACATTGTTTTCTAAGTATACATCATTCCAGTTTACATTCTGTAAATTCTCTTTAACTAGATTAAAATCTACATTTTTTTGAACTGGAGCATTTATACAAAAGCCTGAATGTTCAATGGATTGATTATTAGATTTTTTATTATATTTCAGACCTAAAATACAGTGATCGGTTATACTATTGTCAAAAACATTTGAATGAAAACAATTGAGTTCTTTACTTCTTATAAAAATGTGATCAATGCAACTCTTTGATGATACAGCAATTCTAGTAGGAGTATTTACAAATGACTGGAAACCATTGTTATTCAATAGACTAAGATAGCGATTAGAAATTAGGCTGTTAACAGCTATATTAATATTAATATCGCCTATGTAAATAACATTATTGTTTAAGTTTTCAATGGATTGTGACAATTCTGATAAAAAAATACCCTCAGGTACACTTTGCAATCTATATACACAAAAAATTTTAAAATATAAATTGTTATGTTTAATACTAAGGAGTAGGGTGTCGGCTGCTGTCATTTTCATATCTAATTTACTGCAATCTATTTTGTTATCAACATAACATATAACACCACCAGCTCTGTACGAGTTATTACATTGGGCAAATACATTATAACCAGGAATATTATATAGATTAACTTCATTTGTGTCAATCCAAATTTCACTTAATATAATTATATTAATTTTGTTATTTATACTATTAAGCTCTAAAATAAATCTGTCAAAGTTTTTTCTCATACTCCGTATATTAGTATAGATAAAATTTAAACTTGTCTCTTTTAAGGGGTCAAAGAACTGATTTAAATCTATATCTACTAAAGATTGTGAATTCATATTATACAAAAATCTTAAACTTTTATATTATATTATATACTGTAATATTAAAACTGTTATATTATATTATACAAAATTAAATACTTCTTAACAGAAAATAAAATAAAATAACCCTAACTTGAAAATAAAAAATTTAAATCTTGAATTAGTGCTTATACACATGACATAAGAAGTAATTTGACTACTTAAGCTTATCAAGCTCATCGTAGGTGTCCACTCTTTTACTTCTTTCCCCTTGTGACTTTCTAACGAAAAACTTTCCATCTCGACACCAGGAATACGCATAGCCTATTTCTCTACATTTTTCTTTTAGTTTGAATAGAAATACCTTGTTGTCCGGAGACAGATGTTCATTAAGATACATCTTTTGTTGAGGGAATGCCTGGTTGACATCGCGGGCTGTTAAACCTTTTCTCTCTCTGTACTTGGCGATGATACTGTCTCTCGTTGCTCGACTGATGAATTGCACAACTATTGAAGGGGTACGCTCCTTCTTGAAGGACGGGATCCTATATTTCGGTCAGCACAAAGTTCCCCTCTGACTCATTAATATAAATTGAGCTGGGTTTCTCCACTTGCTTTGCAGCAATGGACCTCTTAACCTCCATATTGAAGCCTTCATGCGACATTTCTCAAGAGTTTGTATTACTGGTAAGTGAAGCCGTTCAATGAGACGGTAAGAGCTGTTATTGTAACTTATATACATTTAAGAGGGTATGTAATTACCATTTAAGTTAGTACAAAACATACAATACAAATAGTGAAATTGTTGTTTGCATTGAATATATTGACGCAGTACAATTCCATAAGGGATACATTAAACACATACACTCAACAATATAAAATAGTGTCATATGTCAATCAAGTAAGTACGTGTTTAGGATGAGTGAAAGAGTTGGTCCTGTCTAGGGTGGGTGGAGGGGTCAGATTAGTCTAGGATGGGAAAAGACTAGTTAAGAGTTATGTGTCAGAGATGGTCATTAGTAGAAGAAGAGAGGGCTGAAACATGGAAGAAGTGATCATGATGATAATATTTGTTGGCAAGTGTATCTGTGTAATATTTATAATAGAGTGAGAGGGGGGGGGTAAATACGAGAGATGAGAGGTTAGAGAGGAGAAGTGGGAGTTTTGTTAAGAGAGAGAGAGAGATAAATAGATAAGAGGAGATAGAGAGATATATAGATGAAATAGATAGGATTGGGGTTTATAGTATGAGAGAGAGAGGTTTGTGATTGTTGTTGGTTTGGTTGGTTGTTGTTTGTTGGTTGTTTGTTGTTGGTTAGGTTGTTTTGGTAAATATATATCTATAATTGAAATAGAGTATTGAGAGAGAGAGAGAGAGAAATTCTCCCAAAAGGTCCTTCCTCAGATTAAATAAAAACTGTAACCTCTCTCAGAGGGAGAGAGAGAGAGAGAGAGAGAGAGAGAGAGAGAGAGAGAGAGAGAGAGAGAGAGAGAGAGAGAGAGAGAGAGAGAGAGAGAGAGAGAGAGAGAGAGAGAGAGAGAGAGAGAGAGAGAGAGAGAGAGAGAGAGAGAGAGAGAGAGAGAGAGAGAGAGAGAGAGAGAGAGAGATTGTATAAATAAGAATACATAAATTTAGCCCGATGGTAATAAAATTTTCAGTTTCTGCTAGCCTTGATCATGATGTGAGGGTAAATGATTTGTGCACCAAAAATCGATGTTGATTTTTTTTCCCTATCTCATAGTCCACGGGGAAGGACCTTCTGGGAGATTTTTTTTACATGAGGCCAGCTTGACCGATGCACGCATTATGGCTTGTTTTACCCGACAAAATGCACACACACAAACAAACTTATTCTCTCTCTCTCTCTCTCTCTCTCTCTCTCTCTCTCTCTCTCTCTCTCTCTCTCTCTCTCTCTCTCTCTCTCTCTCTCTCTCTCTCTCTCTCTCTCTCTCTCTCTCTCTCTCTCTCTCTCTCTCTCTCTCTCTCTCTCTCTCTCTCTCTCTCCTCTATCTCTCACTCTTTATATACATTACACAAATCCACCTGTTGTAATCCTCTGTACTTCTATTGTCATGTCTAGGGTGCTTAGGTTGGTCAGACGGGTCTAGGATGGGAGAAGGCTAGTTAAGTGTCAGAGTTGGTCGTGTCTAGCGTGTGTTAGATGTCTAAAATGGAGAAAAAGGGGCCAATTTATCGTAGTTTATATAATGAGAATTGTGGTATGTTGAATAAATGTATGTAAGATAACTTTCTGAAGAACAGACGAACTTAGTTAGTTACTATGACTAATTTCGTATATCTACACTTATTACTCTTGTTCGCCCCTCGCATTCGCGCATATCCTAACGATCGACGACTTCATAATGAATAATAAAATAATAAAAAAAATTGTATAGGCAAAACTATAAAAAAACCGACGGGAAAAGATAGAGGCCGTGTGGTCTAAGATGTCAGTACTTTAAACCTCAGGTAGAGATAGCACAGTTTCGACGCTGGCCTTGACTGGAAGTTTTTACCAGTAATATTCATCTACTGCTTTACTGGTTCTTCACTTTACTTGGTATTACAAGGTCCGCACATAGATCAATAGTATATGTGGAATATGTCGAGTAAGATTAAAGAGAGTATTCTTCCTGTCCCTCCTTAAAAGAATATATGGAAGTGCGGTGAAAAGATTCCCTCTGCATCTGGAACCCCCATATGGGCCAAAAGTAACACGCAGGTCATTTTCTACCGGACCATATTATAGAAGAATTGTAATACCAGTTACTAATCACTGTGCCACTGTCATGTAAGAGTAGTTTAAAGTAATATTTTGAAAGTAAGGATTTCATTACATCTAAACGATAGAATTCATCCAAAGTTTGATTGGGAGCCCCTAATATTTGCGGTGACGGCGAGGGATATTGGCGTGGGAGCCCAGCCGTGCCTGATTCAACAAACATTGACTTCAACCCCGCCTCTCCCCATTTTCCAGCGTGGATTTAAACTTTTCTCTTTACATATAATGAGAGGAGAGCTCGCAGCAGAGAAAATTGCTTCATTACCCCTAGATGGGAGGATCCCCGACTGTTTACACTAATTAAGCATTGACCTATTTATTCATCAGCCGGATATACCACTTAGATTGATTTGACATGTTTAAGAGATAGATTTATTTATATCAATAAAAAAGTGTTATTTGAATTTAAGACAAATCACCATTATTGGCGTAATTTCCGAAATATTTCGGAAAGTTGTTACCTATCTTACTCTATAATTAGCACGTCACTTGAAAGCCTCGCTTGACAAAATACACAGCACGTAGTGGTACCCAACAATTCCAACAAACACAACTCCAAATAGCCCATCCCTCTTCTGTAACTAGCATGGCACTAGGTTGCCAGTCTCGCTTGACAAAATACACAACAAGATGTGCTACCCAACCATCCCAACAAATACAACTCCAGACGGCCCATTTTTCAACTGTAACTAGCACGTCAACTGGTTGCTAAACCAAGAATGTAAAATATTTGTACACGTAATAGAACTTTACTATTTAATTATTTTTCAGGTTCATTTCAAGGAATTCATGGATTTGGAATGATGGTTCAGAAAATAATTTATATGAAATATACATACAGCGTTGGACGTTTAATTTAAGATTGTTTAACTGATCAGTTTTAAATTGACATTATATAATATACATTATTTCTACTGTTTTATAATTGTATAGTTGTTACAGTAAAGACATTTGAGTTTATATTGCTCGGTTCTTTTGGGACTTTAAACAATAGTATTTTTTACTTCAGTTATTTTAAATTGACATATGATACGAAGTGTATAAGGCGTGTAAGTGTGCGGGGGAGGGAGGTATGACATTACCGCTGTTAACTGAGAAGTCGTGGAGCCAATTGCCAAAGGGGTGACAACAATGGGTCCCCCTGGCAACGCGGCTGCGCGCCCCCTTGGCGCCACGACTCGACAGTGTCTGTCATGTGCTCGCCCAGAGATGCTGTCGATCCCGCTGTCCCTTCCTTTCGTACTCACGACGATACTGCTAGTCTCTGGTAGGTACGGCATGCGTAGCTTCACCGAGAGTACATGGTAGGAAGTAAAGGAAAAAGGTGCAGAAAGGAAGTCGGAAAAACATAAAATTAAATATAAATAACATGAACGTTTACCAGATGAATTGGAGAGTAAATTTGGATTTGTATTTTAAATTAATTTGCTAGGAAAATGTTTGCACTGCATATAAAGTACTTCCGCATAAATAGCTGCGTAAAAATAAAACATAGAAAATATTTATATAAGAATGAACATTTACGGCCGACAACACAAATGTTCCAAAATAGTTTAACTGTTTTTATCTTAGTTACAAAACACAATACAATTTCTTAACCCTCCGGAGTCAGTTATGCAATAAAATTATACTAAACGAAATTAGATAGATGCTTTTAGTAAAAAAAAAAAATAAAAATCTATATAGGAAATGCACAATAAATTAGGAATTAATGATAAATAAGCCCTACTAGATAATACACTATCAAATAGTTTTTAGAAGTAAATACCACTTAATTTATTTAATTTGATATTAGTGTCTAGTTTAAATTGTTACTATACTGTCATTTGTTGGAAGTCATTAACACGTAAAATTTGGCGATGTCTGTTGGAAATAAATAAATTTATATTGGAAAATTACAGTAAATCATTTACATTACTGATATTTGTTGTGTCCTTATATTATTCAGTACAAGTAAACGTCACACAACACAAATTTATTACAATATAAGCACAAAATGTACAAATATATTACAATACGAGCACAAAATGCACGAATATTATGGGTAAGTATATTATTATTGTGTATATATATATATGGTACTTATATTATTGTGAGTTGTAAAATAAAGCAGTTACTATAACGTGTGTTTTGTATTGCTAGAACTATTGAATATGCCTATCTTCAGAGTGACACATTAACTCATTATTAATTATATCCAGTTATTAAAAGTTTATTAGAAATAGTTCAATAAAATATATTTAAATTAATATACACAATGTTGATGAAATAATACTGTATGTATAACATACAATACTGTATTATGAATTACAATGTTTTAATAATAAGTATTCAATGTATACCTAATACGCGTTCAAACAAAATTTTAACAATTTATTTACTGAGAACTACAAGAATAGATATATTTAACTAAATTAACAACAGCGTATGAACTTTGATTAACGTAGCTAAACCGAACTTGAAATGTGTAAGTATCTCCAACATTTGTATTATGTATGTTCAAAAATAAAACATTACAGACACTTTTATAGTTTATGTATGCAATTTTATCTTAGATAACGTTTATGAAGTTTTATAAAAACTATTTATGATATGCATTGCACTTTACTATATCTAAAATAACTACTTTTTAATGCTTAATTAATACGATCCTATTGATAAAAAACCGGAAACAATTATTATCATAAAATTATATTATCATACAAAGATATTAAAGCAGTGATGTTGTTTTGTGGAATAATATTAATAGTAACAATTCTTAAAGTAAATAAATGCAGACTTTTTTTTTAAATAAGCATAGTAAAAATATTATATTATATATAATACGCAAAAAAAAATATATTTTGAATTATATTTTAATACTGGGGTTTCGATGCAAACTTTGCAGAATAAGATTTTTTACAATATATTTTTTCAACTGTTTTTCCTTTGTGCTTGGAGTATTTTAATTTTATACATACTGTAGTTGTATTGTTTTAACGAAGTTAATCATGCAAATTTCATCAAATAATTAATGTTTATTGAGTGTTTACGCAAACAAATATTGTGTTACTATAGTTTTCCATGTTATTTGCATAAAAACTAATGTAGAAATTGTAGAAAAAGGTGATATATGTGGCTTTAAATGATAATAACAATTACAAATCATCGAATATGAATTTTTTTGATCCAATATTTTAGTTTTAAAAATGAATATGGTTTGGAAATATTATATCTTAAACACCTTTTACAGATTTAAGGTATACATTGTTCGGATCTTGGGCTATTTAAAACAAAATACATACCATATTTTTATATAGTAAAAACGTAATTATATTTATCTTCATTTTATTTTATTTTAAGAGTTTTTATCTTAAAATGTTGAAGTTATTCTTAATTACTTTTATTAGAATTTACTTTGCATGTCAATGTGATTATGAACAATTTAGTTATTGCTAATATATTTTGTTAGGAAACCCATTCCATAAATAAATAACTGAAGTAATATTGAAAACTTGAACTCAATACATATTATGATAAAAAGTGTAAGTTAATTATAATAAAAGGATGAGTATAAACTAGCGCCATTCTTTTGAACGTTTAAAATAGTGTTTTTTATTCCAACTATTTAACATATGTATAATATTTTTCTGAGAATTATTTAGTGGCCTAATGTATTCTTTGCTTCTACAATACACGCAAAATGTATCCACTACTTTAACGCTGATTTCAAGAATAGTTAAATCTATTATGTTTATAATAAATTGAACCGATTTGCAACTTAATACGAATAGTACTATAGTAAACAAATGTTGAGAGCTTTATTATCAAGCCATAATTCCCTTATTTGTAGTTTGAGTACAAATTATGAAGTTTTCTTTATTTGAAAAATTTCATAGACTAAATATATTACATTTACAGGACAGAAACTGATTTAATAAATGTTCCCTAAATGCTTTTAACTAGAATAGTTTTGTAAAAAATCCTCTCAAATCATAGTTTAAGAAAAACGTTTCAAACCAATTACGAAATTTATATACATTTCATATTTTAAACATAACTTTTGGTAAAAATAGGTCATTTTAATGCTGCTTCATTTCCCTTACAAAATAATATATTTTGAAAATAGGCGATTACTGTTATTTTATTTGGTGAAACACGCAGGGTTTTAGTTTAAAATTTGATTGTAGAAAAATTATATATTTTTATTTAGATTTTTTTATTTAAACTACGATATAATACAATACAGCTGCACTCCAATAAAGGACTTCGATTCAGCTGTAATAGTTAGTATTTGCAACAAATTTATTTTAGACATAATTTATTATTATAATCGGTAAAATAAACTGTACTTAATAAAATATTTAACTGATATTTTAAATGTTTTATTAGGCTCATTCTAATTTAAAACGTTAAATTATTTTAATACTATACTTAATTTTATACTTTACTGAAAGTAATGATATGCCTTAGGAAATCAAAGGTTGAACAATTTTCTAACAATAATAAGCAATCTAAATATCGTAAATATTGTGCTCCGTGTGGCTTGTCTGTACATGTGTACGAGAGGTTTATATACAACTGAACAGGGGTAATAAGGGCTATCAGCGGTTACCTCATAGCAACCCTCTTTCATGGCTTCTAGTGACGTACAATTCAGCTCCACTGTATACGCAAATTTGTACTTTTTCAGATAGTACTCTAAATATCCCCGTTTTGCAAGGATATCTCACAACGTGCATGAACGACTTAAATATAGAAAACAACGACTTGGACTAGCCTCCCAGTTAATACCAAACGAATGTCACCAAAACACAGCGTTAACTTGGGTTAGGTTTGACGGTCGAAAAAATTTTCTGGTATCAGACCCTATGAGCGTCCATCGGTGCATGAACCTTCTTCTTGAGGAGTAGCCCTATGTTGAGTCCGCTTCGCTCGGGTATGGGAAGATGCAACTACTGGAAATATAAGTGGGGAATGTAACAATGATCAATTATATGATTGCAGGAGGTCGGAAAATCAAGACTATGGATCACATAGTTAATGTGAGGGGGGGGTGCCCGTAGCGATAGTTTGAGGGGGTTATTAGCTGGTAAATTAGAGGAAGCAGGAGGTTATAAACCTGAATTTGGTTCTGTGACGGGAGATTGAAAAGTTAAACATTAAGACCAAGTACTGTTTACTTAAAGTTTATTTTATTTACACATTACGGTATGTTAAATATTTTTTTTATTTGTCTGGTGGCTGGCTTTGAAAGTCATGCTATATAGATAATCAAGATATATGAAATATTATTTTTTTCATTACGAAACTACAATTAATTTATACCCAAAAATATACTACGAAACAGTGTTAAAAAAGGATTCGTTGCAATAGGGTGTTAGGTATTTGAATATTTAAGTTAAGCTTAAACTGAATAATGATGATGTCAGTTCTATACAAATTTTCGCTATAAAAAAGCATATTTGATGCTTTAAAATAATCAAATATTTGTTGTCAAGCATTTTCAAGAATGAAACATGTAAAATACACAATGAATGGTAAAAGAATAGAATCTCCATTTTTTGTTAAACGTGGGATTTTACATTTCTGGCCAACATTGTTCGTAGCTGAAGTCAGCAGTTCAGCAGGAACAATGGAAACAGCACAATGATTCTCTGAAATAATTGAAACTTAAATTTACTGTCAAAACGCCATTGTTAACAGAGTTTCCAGTTTTATGTCAAATATGTCACCTTGTTTAAAACCGTTATTTCTAAATTATGTAATTTATATTCAATATAAATTTTCAATCATATTCATCCTACCAATCAATTATTTTACTTACCAGTAAAAATAGTTTAATAAAATGTAAAAACATGAAAAAGTACAATGGCCCTCGTTGTCTTATTACGTGGTATTTAGATATATTTTTAAACTGTTATTTATGATTTATATTATTTATTAGTATCAGTTTTTGAATTAACATACCTGTAAACACTATATGCTTAAAAAACGATTTTTTTTAACAGTACATGAAGCCGTTCTTTATCAACGCAACATATCCCTTATTTCTTGACCAATTTAAACTTTTGAGGTGCCAAAAATATGTCTCTGCTTGTAGTTGTGGAATAAAGTCTTATTTCTTCAATATATTCACCCTGAAGGGAATGGGAAGTCCTCAAAGTTCGTTTTTTGGTCATAAGAATAAGGAGAGAGATTTAAATGAATGGACAAGTAACAACTGTTCAAATGTCAATACTACTTTTCCTAAAAGTTGTAACAGCTGTTGGAATGTAAAACAATGGAGTTTTTAATGTTGAGGAGGGTTATATATTTCGTAATTAATTTTAAACCAGGGAAGGTTGTAATCATGGTTTTATTCACATCCGACAGTAAGGAACCACTCTACTAGCCTGATTTCAATGTAAGTTTAAAGGCAGTTATATTATTTAATTATTATAATTGTGTTGTTTATAGTAATAAATAGGTAGCAACGGCAACTAGTTGAGTGAGATACTGTATATAGATCATATTGTGAATTTACGTTATTCAGTTAACCTACTCTTATTTGTAGTCAAAAAGTCACAGGCCCACACCGAAGGCTGAGGTGCAATGAGCTCACCTATGGACGGGGTTAGCATCGCTAAGCGAGCATGGATCCCCTAGTTTTAAACCTGATTGTTGATAAGAATATGGAATAATAATTCTTAGATTCAAAAATAGAGCCAGCTTCACTGAAAGTAATATAATATCGTATTTTTACTACTCTATGTAATAAAATACATGCGCACACCATCTGTGCTAACTAAAAGAGTGCAATTTAAATGTACTTTATAACTAATGCATAAATAGTATGCTTAATTGAACTGGTTAATCTAAAAAGAATCAGATTGTGTACGCCATAGTTCGATGAATCTATTTCAAATCATGCAAACATGTAAAGGTCATATGAAAGTTATTTATATTTAAAATCGTTACATGTTTTTTTACATGTTCAACATAGATGTGAGCGTGGTCATGTTCTGAAGTCAAATTTGTATTCAAGGTATGACAACTCTAAAATTCTGATAACTCTATAAATTGTATTTAGATTGAAAGTGTATGAGTATCTTAATATAAATCTATGAGCTATTGAGTTAACTAATTTTTAATTATGAATATATTTTAAATAAAAACCAATATTAATATTTATACTAGCTTAAAAGATTATCCAATAGGAATATTGGGGTTTCCACGTTAATATTTAGTGCGTGGACATATTTCAGGACTTGCTGCTATGGGATAAAATAAAGGAAGACTTTCTATATAAGTATGTCCCAAATGTTTTTACCGTCCTAGATATCCACCACTTTTTCATACCAAATAATTATTGAGTAATGTAGTACAACTCATTTCATTAAATTGAAACACTGTATATTAATAATCTATACAAACTTAAATTTCCACAAAAAAAATCACATCGTAACGGTATTCCATTTCATAATGGGTGGTCATAGTATGTTTTTAAAGTTAAATTAATGAAAAACTGTATTTTTATAAAATTCGTCCAACATTGATTTAACCAGTTTGATGAAAATCCACATTTCATACGAACACTTGAAATTTTATTTTTCACCTTACTAGTTTTATCAGTGTTTTTTTTTCTTTTTTTACATCACAATATTTGCGTTTGCCAACATGGTACATTCATTCGAAACCCATATTCGCACATATATTGACGATAGGTGTCTTATGAATAAATAAAAAATAAAAATAAAAAATTAATAAATAAAAAATAAAAATAAAAATTAATAAATAAAAATCACACAATTCTTCTTAATTCACATTGTATTAAAGTTAGTCTCATTTAGTAACTGGAATACAACTTACATTTTAATAAATTAAAAGAAAAAACCAACAAATGTTACACCATTTTATTGAAAATGGAACGGGTACAAAAGTAATCAAGACAATTATCAGAAAAGTGTAAGGGTTTTAAAGTTATTTTACTTTATTTTACTACATAACACCATTCTCAAACAAAATACAATACGATGTTAATTTTTTACTGATAATATATGGAAATGTAAGAATTAAAGGACATACCAGTTATGTGACAGAGTTACTTTATTTTTGGCCTGAAGGACCAGTTTCCTGCAAAACCTCAATGTTTTGATTCATAACCTGAGGAGTGAAAAAACTAAATACATTAAAAATAATACTGTAAATGTATTGATTTTCTTAAATATACTAGTTTTTTATATTCTTCAAGAGACATTCAGTTTCTGTAAATATATAACCTTTAAGTTCCTTTAGGTATATATATATATATATTTTTTATTACAAAGGGTTTTGGAAATATCTTAAAGAATCCTCAATGATTTATCCTAATTTATTAAAAGTTCTAGATAAAATCAAATTACAATTATAATATTAAGGTAAATAATAGAGTCAAGCTATAGTTGAAATTTTAAATTATAAATAACTAGCTGAACCCGACCGCCTACAATACTTTGTTTTTGAAAAACAATTATTTAATATACCATCAAATTTATAACAGCCTGCTGTTATGAATAATTTACTACTTTATTAAAATAAAAAAATAAAATATTTAAATTTTATTATTACCTTCGTCAACCAGCTCACAAAACGTAACAAATGTTACGGCCGTTTCGACATCAAAGTGTCATCTTCAGACATTTAATACAAAATAAAAAACTAACATTACCAACAAGACACATTACGAAAATAAATTTTTCTAAACAACTGTTTAGAAAACACATATTTCACGCACTTGAGTAAGTAGCTGATTCAACATTTCATACACTTGAGCAAGTAGTTGATAGAAATTATATTTGTAATGTGGTGCCTGTGGCGGCGTTATTAACTGTACTTTGTACTGCTTGGTTTTGGTTCTTTTTTCTGTTTAAAATATTATTGAAAATAAAGTGTGATTTGAATTGTAATTTATCATTTAAAATAAGTTCATTAGTTTAATTTTTGATGTGGGCTTTGTAAATTTCAAATTCTTCCAGGGTGTCTAAATTTAGTGCCTTTTGGTACAGGTGTGAAAGAATTTCTAAGCCATTGTCTAGGTTATTTTATTTCATGATTTTCATCTATCAGGTGTTGGGCAAATGTTGATTTTTGTTTTTTCAGCTCTTGGGTTCGATGATGTTCTTTGTATCTAGTTTTGAATGTGCGCCCCCCCCCCCCCGTTTTTCTATATTATACACTTGGACAATTGGCACATTTAATTTTGTAAAACTCCTGACTTGTCACCCTTATTAAATTTGTATTGTATACATTAAGTTTATTTATAGTTTTAATTATTTTGTTCTAAAAGTTAACTCTATGCCGTGCTTCCTTAAATTCTTTGGTTAATCCATGTTGTAAGAAATGAGAATATTCTACACACACATACTTCTTATTTGTGGAATTTCATTATCATTTTTGTTTCTATTTTTATTCTTTTGTTTATTAATTATTCTGTCAACCATGTTTCTTTCAAATCCAGTTAGCTACCGCTATGTGTCTAATGATATTGAGTTCTTTCTGATAATTAGCGGGTGACATGGGGACGTTTAACAGCCTATAACACCATGCTGTTATAATGCTGGCATACTTTTGTGAAGGTGGATGGTAAGAGTGTTATGAATTGTTTGGTTTGAAGTGCTGGTTTTCTAAATATGCTGTAATCCAATCTGTTATCTATTTTCTCTATAGTCAAATCTAAAAAATTTATTTTGTTTGATTCTTCAACTCATTGTAAATTTTTAAATTAGGTGCTATGGTATTAAGATTAAGGCATGTAGTAAATCTAGTTGTTTATTGTTACCATTAAACAAAAGAATAGTATCGTCAACGTATCTGTGGTACTGTAATATTTTTTGATTTAGTTTGTTGCAATTTGAAATTATAAATTCATTTTCTATGTGATTTAAGTAAATATCAGCAAGGATGCATGACAATGGGGAACCCATTGCTAGGCCATCGACTGTGTGTAGTATTTCTCATTAAATATAAAATAATTCTGTTTAAAACTTCTTTTAACAAAATTAATAATTCCTCAATGGCTTCAGGTAACATATTTGAGCTAGTGGTCAGGTTATTTTTAACTATATTTAATGTTTGATCAACTGGTACATTCGTAAAAAGATTAACAATATCAAATGAAACCAACAGAATCTTGTTTCCTAACATTTAAACTTTAGTTTTTTCTATAAAATCATATTGGTTTTTTAAACTTTTATCGTTACTAAGAGTTATTTGATTCCTTAAAATTTGTTCAAGGTTTCTTAGCAAGAGGATAAGTTGGTGCCGAAGTGTAGTCTACTAAAGGTCTTATTGGGACGCCTTCTTTATGTACTTTAGGTAAACCTCTTAACACCGGTGCTTTGGGGTTCGTACTCCTAGGCTCTTTATTTCTGATTCATTAAACAATATTTTACTATTATTAACTAGTTTTCTAATTTTTCTCTGAAAGGCATTGGTTGGATCTTTTTTAATTTATACATATTATTATCTTTATAAACTCAGTGACTTTATTTAATATAATCATTTTTATACATTATGACAACATGTGTACCTTTGTCAGCTTTGTATAATAAGGCTTCATTAACTATTAATTTTTCTCTAATATTATTCAAAGCTAATGTATCTGTCTTATGTATATTATCTAATTTAGATGTTTTATTATCTTTGTATTTTCTTTCAAGTTTGTATGAAGTCAAAACTCGAGCTAGATAAATTAGTTAATGATCAGAAATCTAAGAAAACAACAATTTTATTTAATTTTGAGTTTTACCCTAGAGTAATCAATAACACTAATATTGTATTTGATCACGATGAAACATCTGTTTTAGAAAAGGGTTTAAAACATAATCTTCCAAGAGTAGGCAAAAAAAGCCCAGTTTAATGAATTAATAAATGCAGAATGTGCCATAAAAAGGTATCCCAGACGAAGACGGTCGTAATCTAGCTCGAGTTTTGACTTCATACAAACTTGAAAGAAAGATACAAAGATAATAAAACCATCTAAATTAGATAATATACATAAGACAGAGACATTAGCTTTGAATAATATTAGAGAAAAATTAATAGTTAATGAAGCCTTATTATGCAAAGCTGACAAAGGTAACAATGTTGTCATAATGTATAAAAATGATTATATTAATAAAGTCACTGAGTTTATAAAGAATAATAATACTGTAGAAATCAAAAAAGATCCAACCAATGCCTTTCAGAGAAAAATTAGAAAACTAGTTAATAATAGTAAAATATTGTTTAATGAATCAGAAATAAAGAGCCTAGGAGTTACGAACCCCAAAGCACCGGTGTTTAAGAGGTTTACCTAAAGTACATAAAGAAGGCGTCCCAATAAGACCTTTAGTAGTACTACACTTCGGCACCAACTTATACTCTTGCTAAGAAACTTGAACAAATTTTAAGGAATCAAATAACTCTTAGTAACGATAAAAGTTTAAAAAACACATATGATTTTATAGAAAAAAACTAAAAGTTAAATGTTAGGGAAACAAGATCTGTTGGTTTCATTTGATATTGTTAATCTTTTTACGAATGTACCAGTTGATCAAACATTAAATATAGTTTAAAAATAACCTGACCACTAGCTCAAATATGTTACCTGAAGCCATTGAGGAATTATTAATTTTGTTTAAAAGTAGTTTAAAAACAAAATTATTTTATATTTAATGAGAAATACTACACACAGTCCGATGGCCTAGCAATGGGTTCCCCATTGTCATGCATCCTTGCTGATATTTACTTAAATCACATAGAAAATGAATTTATATTTCAAATTGCAACAAACTAAAACAAAAAATATTACAGTACCACAGATACGTTGACGATACTATTCTTTGTTTAATGGTAACAATAAACAACTAGATTTACTACATGCTTATCTTAATACCATAAGCACCTAATTTAAAATTTACAAATGGAAGTTGAAGAATCAAACAAAATAAATTTTTTTAGGATTTGACTATAGAGGAAAATAGATAACAGATTGGATTACAGCATATTTAGAAAACCAACCACTTCAAACCAAACAATTCATAACACCTCTTACCATCCACCTTCACAAAAGGTATGCAGCATATAACAGCATGGGTGTATAGGCTGTTAAAGCGTCCCCATGTCACCCGCTAATTATCAGAAAGAACTCAATATCATTAGACACATAGCGGTAGCTAATGGATTTGAAAGAAACATGGTTGACAGAATAATTAATAAACAAAAGAATAAAAATAGAAACAAAAATGATAATAGAAAATTCCACAAAATAAAGAAGTATGTGTGTGTAGAATATTCTCATTTCTTACAACATGGATTAACCAAAGAAGTTAAGGAGCACGGCATAGAGTTACTTTTAAGAACAATAATAAGAACTATAAAATAAACTTAATGTTACAAACAAATTTATAAGGGTGACAAGTCAGGAGTTTACAAAATTAAATGTGCCAATTGTCCAAGGTGTATATATAGGAAAAACGGGGGCGCACATTCAAAACTAGATACAAAGACATCATCCGAACCCAAGAGCTGAAAAACAAAATCAACATTTGCCCAACACCTGATAGATGAAAATCATGAAATAAATAACCTAGACAATGGCTTAGAAATTCTTCACACCTGTACAAAAGGCAATAAATTAGACACCCTGGAAGAATTTGAAATTTACAAAGCCCACATCAAAAATTAAAATAATGAACTTATTTTAAATGATAAATTACAATTCAAATCACACTTTATTTTCAATAATATTTTAAACCAGAAAAAAGAACCAAAACCAAGAGTACAAAGTACAGTTAATAACGCCGCCACAGGCACAACATTACAAATATAATTTCTATCAACTACTTGCTCAAGTGTATGAAATGTTGAATCAGCTACTTACTCAAGTGCGTGAAATATGTGTTTCTAAACAGTTGTTTAGAAAAATTTATTTTCGTAATGTGTTTGTTGGTTATGTTAGTTTTTTATTTTGTATTAAATGTCTGAAGATGACACTTTGATGTCGAAACGGCCGTAACATTTGGTTACGTATTTGTGAGCTGGTTGACGAAGGTAATAATAAAAATTTAAATATTTTATTTTTATTTTAATGTTATAAACAGCTCAGGGGCTAAAAAATATGGGTTTTTTTTACTACTTTACTCAATTATATTTAATTTTAAAAGTTTATCCTACCAAAATCCTATTCAATTTGTTTTTATTTAACAGTTGTCAATCAAATAAATCAATCACTAACTATATTTCCATAAGAATAGACATTTTGGAGGCCAGTGGGACGGATTCCTGTTGTCAGAGAAGAAAATTCTTTCTTAGTAAGTCTCTAGATGCCAACATAAACCTATGTAAAAAGTCTCAAATCAATTACGTAGTTTTGGAGAAATAGTGATGAGCGGTAAATGGCTTATTTATATTACTGTAGTTGCGTGTACAATTTATATTATTGTATTTATAATATATCGGGTTTCTCGCCATGTTTAGCCATGTCCTATGATCTGGCTACGCATGTTTTAAAACTAAATTACTAATTTACCGATTGAAAACAGTTAGGTCCTCCTAGAGTAATAAAATTTACAGTCTAGAAAAATCTGTAAGGTCTACTTTAGAGGGCGCAAAGTACGGTAATTGACTCTGAGAGGCAGTGAAATATCGTGTTTTATAACCAAGTTTAGCCAGGTCCCATGACCTGGCTGTATGTGTCAGATAAAATTGTAAATTTTTTCCATTGTGTACAGTACTTCCTCCTAGATAACAAACTTTCACAGTTTATAAAAATCTGTAGAGTGTACTTTTAGAGGCTGCAAAGTACGGTAAGTTGACTCTGAATCAGTGAAATGTCGTGTTTCTAACCATATTTAGCCGTTTTCTGTGACCTGGCTGTACATGTGTTCAGAAAAAATTTTCCATTTTTCCATTGAATACAGTAATCCTCTTCTATATCACAAACTTTCACAACCTAGAAAAATCTGTAAGCCTACTCTTAGAGGCCATAAATTAACCAATTTGAAATACACGTAGAAAATTGAAAATCTATTTCTACCTAAGTATGAAGGAGGTGGATAGAGCAGAAAGTCATAGTTCCAAAGTTGTAGATCGTCTCAAATCATATGAATAAATGGTGTTAGTTTTGCTGTAGAACCGTTCATTTAGGCCGCTACAGTCCAATTAGATAAACGCTGTTTTTGGCATTTAAAATCTTTGGCACTAAAAAGGCTGCCATCTCCAATTTACTAAGAATGTTTAAAAAATCCCTTATTATTGCACATCTAGAAACATAAGACCTTTGACTCTACAACATTTCAGCCTCGTAGTCCTAGTAATTTTTAGTTAGGGCGATGAGTGAATGAGTCAGTGGTATTTGCCTTTATAGGTATAGATAGATGATTTTTTTGGGACATTTCCGTTAGTTCACTACCACACTTTTTCTGTTACTCCACTACTATTACTTTTTTATTGCAATTAGGGGTTTGGTTATGTTAGGTGGCTACTTAAGTTGATCACAAACTGGTAAATACAAGGATTGATTACCAAAGAACGCGCTCTCCGTGTGTAAGTTCTTGGAAAGCGATATGATAATTCTAGTGACATCGGATAACTAGCTTATAAGTAATACAACAGTGGACGTAAAAATGAGAGGAGAACAGTTTTTAGAGCAATATAATATTTATCAAGGGGTAGGAAATAAAAGGACAAAAGCAAAACAAAAAAGTGGTGGTAGTGAATTAACGGAAAAATCCAAATTGTAGGATTTTAAATTTTTAATAGGAATAGGGAATTTTTTAAGGATTTTAAATAGGAATTAAAAAAATTGATTCAAAAAGATCTCGTCATATCCTTTAAATTTATGATATATTCCCACTAGAAAATGAGTAACTATTGTTTAATATGAAAAACATAATATTATATTTTATCACATATTATCTAATCGTTTGTTGTATGAAAACACATCTCAGGCCTGTTTACCACGTCTTAGGTCCGTTGTTTTTTTATGGCTCTTCGAAACAACAATTTCTGGCCCGTTATCAGAATTTAACGATATCTTTTACTTTTCACAGTTCGGTCTCAATAAACTTAATCGGCTTAGTAATTACTTCTTAATTATTGTGGATTTATTACTAATAGTTAAGGTAGTTATTGTATTAAATTGCCTTTCTTTGCATTTACAATGTTTATAAAGCTGTTACCAATATTTGTAATTTTCTATAGTTTAGTCTTTTAATCATATAAAATATATAGCTTAGAAAGTAAAATAGATATCTAAGAGGAGTGTCAAGTTATCTGTTTAATTAACTAACATTTACAATAGGTATTTAATTATTTTAAATGTAATGGTTCATTTTAAAATAAGTTTCCCACTCAAGATCTTTATCAGTTTAAGTACTTTAAATAAAATGAATTTATTTGAATACATCCTAAGAATCCTAAATGATTTATCATAATTTATCAGTATTTTATTGATAAAATCAAATGTAAAACCTAATGTTAAGGTCACAATTGCATATTAATTCAACATATAATATGCTCTACGATTTTTTAATATTATTTGTCTTGTTTTTACTAACAAATAATAATTAATGTTTCATCAATATTATTAAATTTTTCATAGGCTCAACAACGTTTGAATATCACGTTTAAAATGCCTCAGGCGTAGACAGTAAAATAAAATATTCTAAAATAAACTCAAAATTTGTGAATGTTTAATTTTTGTATGGACTTCTTTTTGCCGATCCCTTTAATGCCAAACATGGTTTTGCATGAAAGCTGAGTTTATTTTTTAGATAATGGTCGAGGTTCATGATCATTATTATGTTCATGATAAGGACAACTTTGACTATATTTTCTAGTTATACAAGTTTTTCCTAGCTCCTTAACGGCTCTGCTTTAACTCAGCTGTCATTCCTGTCTCAGAAATTTTAAAATTGTAACCTCACTAAAATACATTAGTAGGTTTAACCTCACTTACCTTATGCTGCCGTCTGTTAGAGGCAATGGGTAAGTGAAGTTTTCTATATAATTAATGCAAC